>JANHAO010010966.1:0-17297 GCA_026873985.1 Saraca asoca | reverse complement strand
TGAATCACATTATCAATCATACAATTTGTTATCAAAATACATAACTGATTTAAGAACAAACAAAGATTGTATAAAAGTCTCCAACAAGATAAGGGAAAGATCCATCTTTAATCCCGCATTTTAATCTTTATAGACCACTTAATTAATTTCCTTTTCAGGGACCTGACAATAATAGATCCATTCATCAAATCTATGGTAACACTACAATTATTGTTAAACAAGGAAAAAAAATCATGGTAAAAATAAGATACATTTAGGCTAGAAAACCTATGCTCAAAATGACTTTTTATTTTTATGTTTATGTTTTAAGAATAGATTTTTGTTAGTTGTTGACGGTGAAATTTAGTCAATAGGTTTAGTTTCAGAATCATCCCAAGCTACAAGTTGAAGAAATGAACTAATGGAGGAAGAAGAAAAGAAAAAAAGAGAAAGAACAGCAAACACCAGAAGCTTTTACGTAGTTTGGTGAAAGCCAATCGGCCTTTACATCCACAGAAATTTATATTAGCTTTTGTGTAATAATTCTTTATTTAACTCAACAAAAATGCAAAGCTTAGTAGCTATTCTAGCAAAGTGTCTGCTTACAGTATTTTTCACTACTCACTATACAAAAGTCTCCTCCCCTATTTATGGAAGAGGAAGAGGCTACAAGTGTAATTTATTCTACAATCAAAATGATTATTTTCATCGCACAAGGCAATAAATGCTTGGAAATGCTGGGCAAATCATTGTCAGATTGTTAAGAGCTGATGTGTCAGTTCTGGAGGCTGAGCTATCAGTCGGGAGCATGTGCCCAAGGCTGGTGACTAGGCTTCTGTACTAGTGTCTAGCTTGCTATCCCTATGACCAGGACTTGTATCATGTAATCTATTGGCTAGAGAAGTTGTCCTTATTGCTAACCCTTCCTAAAATGGACCTGAGGAAGGTTGGTCTGGATGTTGCATTCTATCCAGTGAATCGATGCCCTTCTTGACAAGCTGGTATCGTGCGTTGGACTTGTCCTGTGTCCTTGGATCATGGGTAATGAACTGGCATCCCACTAAGCGACCTTCATTACCAAGTGATCTAGGCCTCTTAATCAGCTGGGCTTTGCTTCCCTTTGGGCCTTGTCTAGTCTATTCTGGGTGGACTAGATAATGCCCATAACATCAAGTCCCTTAACTCTTAGTTCACTTTGCGGATTGGGACTTGGTAAATTTAGCTTTTTCCTTTTTGCTCTTTTATCTTCTGGGGAGCCAATTGCTCGACTTTTGACGATGGCCAAGAGTTGTGAGATCGTGGGAGGAGCTTCTAGCTATGGATGAGGCTCAGGCAGAGGAGTTGGAATTGCCTGAATTGCCTATTGGTACTGGGTGTTTTTAGATCTCCGGATAGCTTGATGAAGCTAAAGGATGTTTTCCTTGCCTAGGAGAAATAGGGAAAGTATGTGCAGCCTTTATACATGCACCCAATGCTATTTCCTCTTGCTTCAGACTGGGTGAAGGTGGAACTAAAGCAATCCTTTTTGTATATTGTGGCTACAAGCTTGCTGGCGTTCACCTCCCTAGTTAACCATAGGCTCGTTTCATGTTGTATTTTAGACCCTTTACGTAATTTTACCTTATTGAAAGAGATTTTGTAATGGAACTTTGTCGTTTATTGTTCTGGGGGTGCCATAGTACTGACCTGGAACATCGTAGTTAACATCATTAGTTCCTGCAAATTGTAATTCAATAATCATGAAATGACATGGGCATTTGTCAAGCCAATCAATTTTGATAATGTTAGTCCAGCTAAAATGAAGGAATTCTGGTTAATAAATTGCGGCAAAAAGGATATATGCCATATTGCATGACCAATCAGTCATATCATTTTGTTTCGATTAGTAACAGAACTAGCATCTGTGTGCCTTTTGTCGATCGCGAGTTCAGGCACCAGGATGCTTGAGTACTTTTGTCGACGCAAGATGTAGTATACAGATGAGTCATATAAGCACGACTTGACCCGCACAAGGATTTGGTGCTTAAGCATTTCTTAGACATGCGGTCACATTCAGCCGCATGAGAATATCCCAACCCATACAAGATTCTAATGCCAGCGTCTCCTCTCAGACATAGATCTATCATTGCCCGCGTAATAGTTTGGTGCTCGAGGAACTTCTTGGACATGGCTCACACAAGAGTTTGGTGCATGGTTAGTACTTCTTGGATACGAGATCTTTGGAGCATCCCTTGAACCTAATCGGGCTTATCTTGATCGTTAGGTGAGGATGCCTTTGTGGCATGGCCCACGCAAGAGTTTGGTGCTCGAGGCACTTCTTGGACACGGCTCACGCAAGAGTTTGGCACGTGATTAGCACTTCTTGGACACGAGATCTCTGGGTCGGGGATCGTGATCTGCTACTCGTGCTCTGCGGCTTCATAAGTCATTAGGCACACTTCCACTTGCTCTCATTGGTGACTTTTTGACTTCTTGTGACTAGGTTGTAATGATTACTCCTTCCTTAGGTGCATGTGCGCACTGTCGTTGCCAGTCGTTTGCTAGTGCTTGCAGAACCATTGGATCGTGGGTATCTGAGGGGTTCCCAGATTTGACAACGATGCCACAGGTTTTATAAGCAGAACAAGTTTTTCTTTCCCCCTTATTTGCCATTTGAAACCTAGAACTCCTTTCTTCTGAGCACCTCTTCCATTACCCGTTGTGACCGAATTCTATCTTTCACCATCCCTAGCACTATTTTGATTCCTTAGCTGTAGTTCAAGCCCTGTTCATCGAAAAAGCATCCTCATGCATGATTCCAGATCTCTTGTTTCAGTTAGCCATGGTAAGTCTCCTTTTACTTTGCTGTTTTTGGGTTTCTTTATTCTATAACTTATGAACCTTGTCTGTCATTGTTTGTGGAATGAAAAACATTGGTTGAGGTTGATTGTTTACATGATATCCTTTTTGCTTGATTTGGTACGCTTGACCAATCCCATTAATGGACTCTAGTTTTTCTATTTACCATTCTAAATTTGGCATTTGCCATACGAGTTTTATGGTTCAATTGATGAATGTTGTTAGTCTGTAGGAGTTCAGGTTGTAAGTAGGTGGTTCAGGCTATTCATGACTTGTTGCATAGGAAGTTATCCATCTTAGTTTTTGGTAGGGTTTGGTTATAGCGACCTGACCAGTCTTTTCCCTTTGTGTAGATGGGCAAAAGTCATGGATGCTGCTGTCCCCACAGTAGGAATAAAGATGATGAACCCGACTCTTCAGCTTAGAATGTGAGGTTGACACAACATCCTGGTGAAGTGACCTCAAGGAATGGGGAGGTCATTGGGGATTTTACCATTCTTTTCGACCTCGTTGGGGTCCAAAGGGCCACTGTATTTAGTATGCATGTTTCTTTCTTCCATTTTTGTGAACTTTAGCAAATGGTCTGATCATACCAAATCCTTAAGGGGTGCCATCTCATGACACCATCTCCAGATGATTGAACAGCCTATCTACCCATGGGGTTTATTGCTATTAGCTTCTCGCACCTTATTGTGGGTCTTAGATTTCCAATACACCCTTTCATTATTGATTTTCTGAATAGAGTAAAGCTCAGTGTGGCCCAGCTTACCCCGAACTCTTTCACCCAGCTCATTTCACTGGCACTGATTTATTCAAGCAATGGTCTTCTGTCACTGTCAGCTAAGGTTTTGTGCTACTTGTTTAGCGTTAGGTGTGCAAACACATCAGATGGGCTCTACTACCTTATAGCTCGACCGACAGTGCATAAGAAAATTCTACCGCAAGGGGATACAAAATGGAGGTCTAACGTTGGACACTATAAGACCTATTAGTTTTACATCTCGTGTCCCTCCCTGCGTAACCTCAAGAATTTTAGATTTATCATCTCTCCTAGTAAGCGAGTTTAAAGTTACAATTTCAATAGTATTCATATTCAGTTCTGACTCTTATTTTATTTTGCAGAGGGGGTTACGCAGAAGCCAATTTTGTGAGCTAAAGAGTTAGGAATCTTGGATTAGTTAACCACCTCCAAGGATCTCGAGAACGACTTTTGTTTTGATGACAACCTCCTTTGGTTCCATAAGCTTGCTCCAGCCAAAAATATTGAAGTTACAAGGGAGATAGGCATCCGTCCTATCATATAGGTTCATCCAACCAACTTCACGGATTATAATAGGATGTTGGAGCTCATTCTGAGATCACCACCATCCAATGACGAGGAGATCACTCCAGGCCTTGATGTGGTCGCAGCCTCCACTAATGAAGGCCAACCTTTGGCTCTAGGGACTGAACCTTCGCAAGAGCCAAGTCTTGCTTCTCAGCCCCAGGTGGCAGTCGAGACTAAGGGTGCCACTCTTCCTGAGCTTTCTGCCAAAAGATGGAGGGTGGTGAAAGGGAAGAAAAAGGGCACTCCTAAGAAACGAGAGACATCAAAGACTAGGGTCATTGAGCCACCAGTTGAGTCAGACTCCAAGATGAGGGAATATATTGAGGTCTTCATCAATAATATCTACATAATTCTAGGATCCCGCAATAGGATCGAGGTGTTGGAGGCTGAGGAATTTGTCCTTGTGAGATTGTTGGCTATGCGCTCGTCACCACCTAGTGGTAAGTGAAGTCTTTTCACTTCAGCTCTTCTGCCTATTCCACAATTTGACTTGGCTTTGACTTTTCAAGGTTTCCTCACAACAATGAAAATAGATGAGGCACTCCAAACTCATAGCAAGGAGAAAGAAGACCTTGAGAGCAAACTGGCTGCTGCTTCTACTGAGGCATTGGATTTGAAGGAGAAAGTTAACAATGCTGAAGCAACCTTATCCTATGCAGAAGCAGATCGTGAGGTTGCCATAGTGAATCTTGGCTTGACCATCAATAACCTGGCCAAGGAAAAGATTGATTTGGATGAAGCCCTTGAATGTGCTCACTAGGCAAGACAAAGGGTTGAAGTTGGAGACCAACACACCGGTTTAGCAAAGCAGTGGGCTATAGACATAGAGCAGTGGGTTAAGTTAGCGGAGTAGCGAGCCAAAGCTGTTGTGAAGAAGTTGGAAGCAGCCAAGCGAAAGGTTACTCTCACGAAGGAGGAGGCTGCCAAGGTTAAGGCAGACTCCGCTTCATTAATAAAGCAAACAAAAATGAAGACTTGCTCAACTTTCTTCTATACTTTGTGGGAGCAACATCCAGAGTTAAATTTCTCCTTCTTCGGTTCATAAGTTGTTGAGGCCATCGAACGTTATAAGAAGAGGGCGACTTGGACTGAATCTCCCAGGAATGAAATAGACTCCACTACTGAGGCTTCTCCTACTGAAGGCATTGCTCGAGAGGAAGGTGATTCCCAAGTCACTGAAACTACTAGTGCTCCACCGAAGGATGGCTCTGACACTTCTCCTTTTGACCCCCACCCTCAAGAGGGTCCCGTTTCTAATATTCTGGCTCTTTAAGCTATGAGTCCCATATATTTTTTTTTTTGGCTCTTGTAATGTAGCCCTTAAATTTTGTGAGAACTCATCTTGTTAAGAATCGAATGAATTTTGTTGGCTTTTCTTCCATTTTTTGTGCTTGAATGCACGAGATGATAAATTTTGGTGCAAGAATGGGAATCTATTGAACCACCCAATGCCACCTTTTCACATAATGCATAATTTTTCACACAGGACTTCATTGAAAATTTTTATTTCATATAAGAATGCAAAGAATTACATGAATGCTTGCACTTATTAATTTTTACAAGCAATGGGGGATTTTATTGATAGTATTGGCGAAGATGTTCAGCGTTCCATCCTCGAGGGAATTCTGTTCCTTCCATATCCGTCAAGTGATAAGCCGCACTAACAATAACCTTTTTAATAATGTATAGGCCTTCCCAGTTTAGCCCTAGGGTAGGTTTTCGCACTCCTGGGAGGACAAGATGCAAAATGAGATCACCAGGCTTAAAGCTCTGAGCTTGCACCCTCTAGTTGTAATACCTCACAACACATTGTTAGTAGGTCACGATTCTAAAGTGGACTTTCACCCTCATTTCTTTTGCAAGGTCCAGACTTGCGGCAAGTAGTTGATCATTGTTTTCAGGGTTAAAGGTAATTCTTCATTGAAAAGCTATCTCGAGCTCTATAGGGATCATCATTTTGCACCTGTATACCATTGAGAAAGGGGTCCTGTGGCATTGCACACTGTGGTTCTATAAGCCCACAACACTTTTGGCAACTTGTCCACCCATGCCCCCTTCTTGGCCTCTAATTCATCTTCAGATTTGCTTAATTAGCTTGTTGACAGCTTCAACCTGCTTGTTGGCCTGTGGATGATCCACTATTAAGAAGCTTTTCATTATTCCCAAGTTGTTATAGAACTAGACAAACTGCTTGCTGCTATATTAGGTCCCATTATCAGTCACAATTTGTTGAGGGACTCCAAATCTGCAAACGATGCTATTCCACACAAATCTTTTAATCTTCGCAAAAGAAATGTCGATGAGCTCTTTTGCCTCTACCTACTTGGTGAAACAATCTGCAGTCACTACTGCATATTTGCAATTACCATGGGCTGTTAGGAGTGTCCAATTAAATCTATACCCTAGATCGTGAAGGGCCACAGACTGATCATCCGTCTTAAGTAGGATGGCGAAGCTTGCGGGACTTTTCTGAACCTTTGACATTTATCACACCTTCTAACGAGGTCAATAGTCCCCTGTTTCATTGTGGGCCAATAGAATCCTTGTCGAAGAGCTTTTTGGGCCAAAGATAGCCCCTTGGCATGATTTCCACAATGTCTTGCATGGATTTCCTCTAGAACGGTATTGCAATCACTGCCATCAATGCACCTCAAAAGTGGAGTTGTGAACCCTCTCTTGTATAGTATATCATCACAGATGCAATATCTGGCTGCTTAGGCTGGCAATCGCCGCACTTCGAGTTTATCTTCTAGTAATCTACCTCCTTGTAGATAATCCAAGATTGGATTCATCTAGGATCTCGGTGATCTAGCAATTACCATCACGATGTCATTCTGCTCAATGCTCGGGGATGAAAGAGTCTCAACTGGGAGTGCTCCCAAGAAGTCAACATCCTTTGTTATAGCCAGGTGAGCCAAGGCATCTGCATGTATATTCTGAGCTCGCGAGACTTGGTTGACTTCGTATTGTTGGAAGGTATTTAATGTTTCTTGGACTTTCTAAAGATACTTAGTCATCTTCAACCCCAAGGTTTGATATTCACCCTTCACATGGTAGACAACAAGCTATGAATCACTGAAGATCTTTAACCTCTCAGCTCACATTTCTTTCCCCAACCGTAATCCGGCTAACAATGCCTCATACTCAACTTCATTGTTGGTAGCTTGAAAATCAAACTTCAAAGCACAAAGGATCTTATGTCCTTCTAGATTAATGGGGAGTACCCCTGCTTCAGCCTTTCGACCATTTAATGACCCGTGCATGTACAACTGCCACCATGGGGCTTCTAAAGTTTCTGCTTCCTCTCGTATAGGCCCTATGAATTCCACAATGAAGTTGGCTAGAGTTTGTCCCTTAATTGCCAGCCTAGGTTTGTATTCAATGTTGAATTAGGCAAGCTCAATAGCCTATTTAAGCAACCAACCTGAGGCATCCATCTTTTGCAAGACTTGTCTAAGTAGAAACTAGGTGAGAACCCTTATATTGTGGGCTTGGAAATAAGGTTGCAGCTTTCTTGACACAATGACCAGGCAGTAGGCGAGCTTTTCCATTAGCGTGTATCTTGTCTCAGTGTCCAGCAATTGCTTACTTACATTGTAGATGGGGAACTGAGCTCCTTCCTCTTCCGGCATTAAGGCTGCATTGAGAGCATGTTAAGGCACTCCCAAGTACAGGATTAACATTTCGCCCTCTTTTGGTTTGGACAAGAGCAGAGCTCATATGAGATAATGCTTAAGCTCTTGGAAAGCAACTTCGCATTTAGGTATCCATTCAAAATTCTTTGCTTTCTTCAGGATGTCAAAAAAAGGGACGGATTTGTCTATTGCCTTCGAAATGAATCTATCGAGCGCCACGACCTAGCTGTTTAGGCTTTGTACATCTTTGGCTTTAGCGGGTGACCGTATGTCAAGGAGAGCCTTAATCTACCTCACGAGGGTTGAGGTTGTAGCTGACCCCTTTAGCACTCACTGCCTGGGGTTCTCCTCCAGATACTACATGTACTTTCTTGGCTTGTGTCCTAAGTTTGACTACATCCTCATAGCAATGTTGGGTGGTTTGCTACTCTCCCCGCACGCATCCAACCCCATTTGGGGTTGGGAATTTAATAGTAAGCATCCTAGTGGACGTGACTACATCCAGATCATCCATAGCGGGGTGGCCCAATACCACATTGTAGGCTGAGGGGTAGTCTGTAATCAGAAAATCCACCATAACTATCACTTGGTGGTCTAGATCTCCCAAGGTATGCGGTAGCCTAATCTGAACTATCGGTACTATTCCGTCCCTTGTGAAATAGTAGAGGGGTTCAGGGAAAGGGTTCAACTAGCTCGAGCTCATGCCTAACTAGTTGAAGCATCCTTTGTACATCACATTGATGGAGTTGCTAGTGTTAATCATTATTCTCCTCACATCAACGTTGCCAATCTTGGCATGGATGACTATCACGTCATTATGAGGGGTATAAACTCCTTGTGCGTCTTCTTCCATGAACGTGATGCTTTCCAAGGTTAATCTAGCCTTTTTGGTAGGCCTCTCATGTCCTGCATAACTCACAAGTAGAACACAGCCGTTGGCCATACATAACGATCACACGACCTATTTGAGGTGCTAGCAATATGAGGTCCACCGTGAATGGTGAAAATAGTCCTTACTGAAGGTGTTTCCTCATGCTCTAGGGCTTGTTGCTGTGGATGTTGTCCCCAATGTTGAGAATGCGAGGGGCGTTGTCCCAAGGGTCTCACCACATAATCCCTCAGGCAACCTCTCTTAATGAGGCCCTCAATGGCATCTTTCAGTGCCCAGCAGCCAAAGGTGTTGTGCCCGACCTTGCTATGATAGGTGCAAAATTTACTTTGGTCTCTTCATTTGATGGGAGTTTTTATAGGTCTGGGCCTCCCAAAGTCCTCATTACTCCTTTCAGCCATGAAGATCCTATATGGGGTATCTAACAGGACAATATAACTATTGTAGCAATCTTGGCATTGCGGACACTCATTTCTAACCTTCTTTGTGACCAAATTCATGGAGCCACTCTCCCGGCCCTCTCCATTGCTCTTACCCCCAGCCCTCTTCCTACCCCTGCTAGAGCCTTTTGCCCCCTCTTTTTGGTTAGGTTTCTTCATGCCAAAGGTTTCTTCCTATTGAATTTCTTTAGCTACACGTTCGTAGAACTCACCTAAACTCTTAACTAAGGACTTATAGATATCCTCATATAGTTTCCCATCCTTACGAAGTCCAATTGAGATGGCCATAAGGACACTTTCATCTGATGGGTTCTCCACATTGTTGACCTCATGTCAGAATCGAGTGATGCAGTCCTTGAGTGATTCATCCTTCCATTAGAAAACCATAGCTAAGTGGCAAGACAAGGTGAGTTGCCTCTTTAGTACTTTGTATTGGTTAAGGAATTTTGTCTGGAATTCTTTCCAACTGTGGATGCTACGAGCTGGAAGACTCCTGAACCAAGTTCTTGGTGTGTCCTCGAAAGTGGCAGGGAAGACTCAACACTTTACCAATAGGCTGGAGGTTTAGAGATCCACTTGGATGTTGAACACGTCCTAATGGCTATATGGGTCACTGTCCCCATTATAAAGCAAGATGTTGGGGACCTTAAACCTACGAGGAAGGGGCTCTGTTTTGATCTCCTTAGTGAATGGAATTCTTTCCTTGTAGGAATTTTGGCTACTTTGGGTCATAGGTCTCTTTTCTAGCTACTTTACCCTTTGAAGCAGCTCTTCAATGACCAGGTCCTAGGCCTCAGACTGATGGCTAGTAGTTTGTCGACTCCTGTCATCTTGATGGTCATTGAATGGCGATCTGAAGCTTTATGTCCTCGACTGTTTTCATGGCTATGCGAGCGTCAATCCATTCTGTGTTCATGGTCTGTTTTGTTGGAGCTCTCTTCTTGACCTGAGCTCTCACTTCACTAGTCATCCTTCTCGTCCTTGCAAACCCTATGGACTTCTGACCTTAACCACAAATTTGATGAATGAATGGAGCTGACACGCTGACACTCTCCCCTCATGGGCTCTTCGTGCTGGGGCCATGGTTATTGAGGTCCCCACTCTAGTGCTATGACTCCAACTTGCCTCTATGTGCCCTGTGTCTATGCCTGAGCCAACACTCTAACCACGTCTGCCAGCTCCTTCACAATGTTCTCAAGGGTTTCCTAGCACTGGTACCAAGTTTGGGCTTCGTTGGGTTCAAAAGTGGCAAGTTGGTTGGGAGTAGGAGGTGTCATGCTCATAGTAGCACATGTTATGGGGGCGGCAGAGTCCTGTTGAGGTTGTGTTTGACCTTCAAGCTATCCAGCAGTTGCTCTTATGCTTCTGATAGTTTTTCCTCTTGCCATTACGAGCAAAATGGTTTATCAGAAATGAAAAGAGTGCAGTAGGGCCACTCCTTCTAGCGCCAAAATGTTAATAGTGAAATCTGGTCAACAGGTATAAGTTTAGAATCACCCCAAGCTGCAAGTTGAAGAAATGAACTAATGGAAGAAGAAAAAGAGAAAAAAGGAGTAAGAACAACAAACACCAGAAGCTTTAACATGGTTCGGCTAAAGCCAATTGACCTTTATATCCACGAAGATTTATATTAGCTTTTGTGTGATGATTCTCTGTTCAACTCAACAGAAATGCAAAGTTCAGTAGCTATTCTGGTAGAGTGTCTGCTTATAGTATTTTTCACTACTCACTATACAGAAGTCTCCTCCCCTATTTATAGAAGAGGAAAGGGCTACAAGTGTAATTTATTCTATAATCAAAATGATTATTTTTGTCGCATAAGGCAATAAATGCTTGGCGTCTGATAATAAATATTGGGCAAATCATTGTCAGATTGTTAGGAGCTGATGTGTTAATTCTAGAGGCTGAGCTATCAGTTGGGAGCATATGCCCAAGGCTAGTGACTAGGCTCTTGCACTGGTGTCCAGCTCGCTATCCCTGCCACCTAGACTTGCATCATGTAATCTATCGGCTAGAGAAGTTGTCCTTATTGCTAACCCTGTCTGAAGCAAACCTAAAAAAGGCTGGTTTGGACACTGCATTCTGCCCAGCAAGCCGGTGCCCTTTTTAGCGAGTTGGTATCGTGCGTTGGACTTGTCCCTCGTCCTTGGTTCATGGGTAATGAACTGGCATCCTACTAAGTGACCTTCATTCCCAAGCGATCTGAGCCTCTTAATCAGCTGGGCTTTACTTCCCTTTGGGCCTTGTCTAGTCCATTTTAGGTGGACCGAATAACACCCATAACATTAGTAAAAAAGCTTATTTGTGTAGGGTTTTTCGAAATGTATCAATCAAGAAGCTAGACCCATGGTTCTAGTTATTTCATCCCATAAATAAACTTGAACACTTAAGAAATCCATAGGACAAGCAAGTTCATATCTTCCACAGCTAACACAATCTACTGTTCTTGGAGTAGAAGCAATTGACTTAGCTTCACATCCATTCCAAGGTATCATTTCTAATATATCTATTAGATAAGCTCAGATATATTAAGTACATCCTATACAGGTATCTTAAATCTTTACTGAATGTGACATTAGGTCTATTAGTTTTTAAACATAAAAAATTTTTTATCTAATAAAATTTTGAAATGAATCATATATTTAGATACTAGATGAATCAATGATTATTAGACATTTTCCAATCAATCTAATTCTAGATCAAGTTCCTAAAAGAGAGCCAAGATACATTGATTTCTTACATTTTTGCAAACATGGTCATACATTATGTACCATACATGTTAATTAGGAATTGATGAATATTCATATTCTACTTTAAATATTCCATAATATTTATGATTATACTATTTTTTTATTTAACAAATTTGATTGATTGATATGAATTGATTTTCTATTATTATAAATTGATGAAACAATAGCTGGTTTGATAGCTGCTTCAATGGCTATAATAGCTATAACAAAAATGGAAAAAAAAATTTGCTTTTAATTTTTTACTATAAAAAAACTTAGAAAATAATACAAAATTTATATTAACTGCATTTGATATAAGTTCAAGACACATAAGGGCTCTAACCATATTTTGACTCATAATCAATCCATAGATACCAATAGAAAATAAAAAAGTAGTCAAAAAGCATCATTGAATTAAAATATGAACAACAATTCAACGAACAAATTCGATTGACTAGTGAATCAAACAAAACCAAAAGAATAGAATGCATTAAAGTAAATAAAAAATGATTTTAAATAAAAACAATTTTTCCCTTTTGTTGTATGTGGATATTGGTCAGACCTAAGAAGGCCGCAAAAGTGACAAAGGGACCAACTCGAAGAGCCTCCAGAGCGCCTCACCATTAGGACGCATTGCACGACGACCTCATCAGGTCAAGCACGTGCTTGAGAGATAGCGAACTTGACCTTCCCATTCTGAAGAGTAGACACATGAACTAAACAGCCCGATAAGCAAAGCATAGCCTATGACCTGGAGCTTGCCAGACAAAAAGGCTAAGTCATGTCTTGCCTTAACGGACAAATGGGGCCTCGCCTGCAGAAGATGGCCTGTAGTGGCCAAAAGTAGAGATTTAGTCTATATATTCTATTTTGTACAATAAATGTTGATGTAATAGATTTACTGCATATGTAATTACCATTGTAGCCTCTTTTCCTCTATAAATATAAGGAAGGAACCCCTCTATAGGAGAGGACTGAGATTACATAACGAAACTCTGCCAAAATAGAGATAAAACATTGTAAAAATACTGTATCAATAATACGCTACCGTGGACGTAGGGTTCGATGATATCCGAATTTGGCCAAACCACGTAAAATTGATGCTTCCTTCTTCTCTGCTCTTCCCTTCATTTCTATCTGTTTTGCTGTTCTACTTTTTCTGAACCGGTTATAGGCCAGAGATCCCGTAAGAACCTCACCCCGATTGGCTGGATTTTGGGACCCTCCACATGAACCAAATTTTGACGTCAACATTTTGGCACCGTCTATGGGGATCTCATTTATCCTGGTTCGTTCCTACTGCAATGGCCAAGGGAAGAGTCACTAGAGCCTTAAATGCACAATGCCACACTCCAGATCGTCATGTCTTGACATCAGACTCGTCCACTACTCCCATCATCAGAGCAACTACTGGTATCCCTCCAACCAGTTTGGTATAACCTGTTCTCACTGCTAATGGCATTGACTGACCACAGACCTGGCTTCAATGCTAGGAAAAACTTGAGTGCATGATGGAAGAGCTGGACAAAACAGTCACAAGGTTGGTGTAGACACAGGCCCAGAGTGTGCAAGTGCGAGCTGAAACCATCATACCTGAGGTTGAACATTTCGGTGAAGCTAACCAGGAGCAGACTTCGTGTCGCCATCCACACGGTCGAGACAGCAAACTAAACCACCGAGTCCCTAACCAAGGATGGGGGGCTTAGATGTCATGGTGGAAGGCCTCCTTCAAAGAGTCAAGCATTTGGAGGAACACCCTCGAGCTTGAAATGACCAAGGTCACTTTGAGGAGCAAACCCCTTTCTC
The DNA here is from genome assembly GCA_026873985.1 of Saraca asoca. Classification (NCBI taxonomy): domain Eukaryota; kingdom Viridiplantae; phylum Streptophyta; class Magnoliopsida; order Fabales; family Fabaceae; genus Saraca; species Saraca asoca. The sequence goes on along the minus strand of JANHAO010010966.1, from coordinate 3,654 downwards.
TAGAGAGATCACCGAGGAACCCCTTCCGTGCAAGCTCAAAGTTCTAGCCATCTCGTTGTATGATAGAGACAGCAACCCATAAACCACCTAGACTTGTTCAACTTCCAGATGGATCTATAGGCTTGTAGCCCCTCGATTTGATGTCATGTCTTCTCTGCCACCTTGGGTGAAGTTCCCTGAATGTGGCTCAGGAGCTTCCCAACTCATAGCATAAGCAGTTGGAAAGACTATCAAGAAAGGTTTGTTAATCAATATCAAGCATTGTGGAAGCAACTCGTGCCCCCATGTCATCTTGCTATGATCTTCCAGGGCAAGCATGAAGCACTGAAAGATTACATTGCTCACTTCAGGCACAAAGTCAATAATGTTGAGAAACCCTCGGATGAGGCTGTTTTGGCTGTCGTCTTGATGGGACTCCACAGAGATGAAAAGATGTTCAAAAGCCTATACAAATCCCCAGTTGGCAACTTGGGAGAGTTCTATAAGTGGGTTGCGAAACAAACCAGGTGGGATGAGACTTTCGGCTCATAGATAATTGAAACAAGTGGTTCGACTCCAAACAGGAAAAGAAATAACCATGGGAATGGAAATGACAACCTTGAATGCTAGCTCGCTAAAAAGAGTAAGGATGAGCAACCCTTTCCCCAAGCTCGCCACAGCACTTATAGCATCTTGTCAGACACTCAGGACAAGATCTTCGCAATGGAAAGAGACAAGGAAGACTTCAGAAAGCCTCTGCCCTTGAAGACTCCCAGCAAGTCTAGATTCAACCGGGGAAAATTCTATGCATATCACAATGAGTTTAGGCACATCACTTTGAAATGTTGGGCACTGCGAGATGCTATCGAGGATCTTATCCAAAGAGGTCATTTGCATGATTACGTTGTGCAGCCTTTTAGGTAATAGCATAGATCATCCCAACGGGACGCCGAGCAAGAGTAGTCCTCTATTATCAGGACGATCTTTTGAACTCTCGTACCTATTTGTAAATTGTATAAACATTTTGAATATAATTACTAATACTAAGTTTTCTTCTATCAAGCTAGCGACATCCACAGTTTGCATGCAGTCAACTTATTGCAAACCTTATGAAAGGCTTCATACTTTGATCCTTCATTTAGTTGAGGCCCCTCGGAGCTCAATTCAAAGAAGAATTGATGAACACTTAACCAGTTGAGCTATGGGCTCGCTGAGGCATGGAGACGCTCAAAATAAACTCACTTAACCAGTTAAGCTATAGGCTCGCTAAGGCGTGGAGACGCTCAAAATAAACTCACTTAACCAGTTGAGCTGCAGGCTCGCTAAGGCATGGACACACTCAAAATAAACTCACCTCTTTGGGCATAAGATCGCCCCGGCCACAAGATCGGCCACCCCTTTAGGCATAAAATTGCCCTGACCACAAGATTGGTCACCTTTTATTTAGGCACAAGATCACCCCGGCTACAAGATCGGCCACTCCTTTGGGCACAAGATCACCTCGACCACAAGATAGATCACTTTTATTTGGGCACAAGATCGGCCACCCCTTTGGGCATAAGATTGCCCTAACCATAAGATTGGTCACCTTTTATTTAGCCACGAGATCGGCCTGAGCACAAGATCGCTCATTTATTAATTTCACAGCTCTCATGCAAACTCAAATAAGTTGCAGCTCGCATGCGCACTTATCTATTTAACCACGAGATCGGCCCGAGCACAAGATCATTCATTTATTAATTTCATAGCTCTCATGTGAACTTAAATAAGTCATAGCTCCCATGTGCACTTATCTATTTGGCCATGAGATTGGCCCGAGCATGAGATCGCTCATTTATTAGCTTCGCAACTCTCATGCAAACTTATTTGTATACATATTAACTTGTCTACTTATTTGGCCATAGGATCGGCCCGAGCACAAGATCACTTATAACTCACACCACCCTATGCACAGGTCACTCAGGTGGTTCAAACCAGAACGTTTACTAAAGAAAATGATGACAATGAATAGAAATTGTAGAAAAGTAATTTTATTCATTGAAAGGCCTCAACGAGGCAAGTTCACATTAGAAAGCTCTGAATACAAACTAAACCAAATACAAAAGGAAAAACCTATGACTAAGAAGAAGGGCCGACCTTGGCGAGCCACGCCTCGATTTAGTAGGGGCCATGTGCCATAACTTTCTTCTTCCAGTGCACGATCAACAGTAGCGCTGCATCCATTCGTCTTTGACCACCTGCTCATTCTGAAAGAAGCACCCAGGAAGCCCCAAGAGCTTGATCGGTTGAACAAACGCCTCTTGGTGGGGCCGAGAGGACACAGTCTGGGATCCATGCAGGATCCTTCCATGTTACCAAGGAAGATAAGTCTTCCGAGTTACATGAGAGCTGACCATACGTGCCTCTGATGAAGGCCAGAATGCTGAAAATGGTGGGGGTCTATCAAGAAACTCCATGGCTTGAGTGAAGAAGTAGAAGGGATTGTGTCTTCCTTATATAGAGTTGGGGATGTCTCTATCAAAGAATCTGGAATCATTCCCCAAACCGTCATCATTAATGGCCTCGAAAAAGGCTAAGTTAACCCAACAATAGTTACCGGACACGTGTCACGGGAGACGTGGCCTAGTGCAGATGGAACGATAGTTTCGGGAAAAGGCTGACGATTTGAACGTTGAAGAGTCTTAACTCCCAGCTCGTAGAGCAAGCTGCAAATTGGGGGGCTTATGTTATATGTGGAAATTGGTCTAACCTGAGAAGGCTCGTGAGCAAAAGTGACAAAGGGACCAGCTCGGAGAGCCTCTAGAGGACCTCACCATCAGGACACATTACGCAGTGACCTCATCAGGTCAAGCTCATGCATGAGAGATAGTGAACTCAACCTCCCCATTCTGAAGAGTAGACACGCGGACTAAACAGCCTGATAAGCAAAGCATAGCCTGCAACCTAAAGCTCACTAGACAGAAAGGCTAAGTCATGTCTTACCCCAACGGACAAATGGGGTCCCGCCTGCAGTAGATGGCTTGCAGCAGCCAAAAGTAGAGATTTAGTCCATATATTCTATCTTGTACAATAAATGCTTATGTAATAGATTTACTGCATATGTAATTACTATTTTAGCCTCCTTTCCTCTATAAATATGAGGAAGGAGCCCCTCTATAGGGGAAGACTAAGATTACATACCAAAACTCTGCCAAAATAGAGATAGAACATTGTAAAAATACTATATCAATAACACACTACCTTGGACATAGGGTCTGGTGATATCTAGATTTGGTCGAACCACGTAAAATTGGTGCCTCCTTCTTCTCTATTCTTCCCTTCATTTCTGTCTATTTTGTTGTTCTACTTTGTCTGAACTGTTTATAGGCTAGAGATCCCATAAGAACCTCACCCCAGTTGGCTAGATTTTGGGACCCTCCACAAGAACCAAATTCCGACGTCAACACCTTTTATATATAATTGAAAGGAAATGGATAGGATAAGATAGAGCAAAATCTAATTTGAATTATCGTTGATAATCCTAAAGATTTTTTACTGTTGGGTGATTGATGCGGTTTGTCAGGCCGATCGAATTAGAAATTTATAAACTAAAATTACCTAAACTAACTTGTAGCATAGGCAACCCAGGTCGAACCCAAGGACCATTTTAGGATGATTTTATCAATGATATTAGGA
>JANHAO010010965.1:0-17286 GCA_026873985.1 Saraca asoca | reverse complement strand
TAAACTAATATAGCATTCAATATATCCAATGAACAGGTTTTCAACATCAATCCAACAACTCACAAATTAGACCACAACCATAATATATCTACGACAAGCCAGAATTCCAACATCACACTAAAATTTCATTCAGCAAACAAGGATTTAGAATTTACGCTCTAACAGAGATTCACATATACAAGCAAAGCCACCTATCCTTTTACGTTCAAGTACAAACTTCATACAAACTTCAACATTTCACTTCCTATGATGACTCACAAGTTTATCAGAAGTAGTTTTATAACAAAGCATTTTAATTTCATCAAGTGTTCATTTTCAACTACTTATACCAATTTCTTGAAAACTATCAAACCAATTACTATGAAATAAATCTTTTATTCTACAATTGTTCATTAGGATCTAAAGTATTAATATCCAGCTCGGCCGGAGCTGGAATACTACCGGTGAGCCTATAGTAGCTATTGAACAAACTATACTATTTTAGAGCATTTAACATAATATCTTGAGAAATCGACTGTAGAGTCACTAGAAAATAAATCCGATGATCTAAGATTACTCACCAGGTCCAGAAATAGCTACCCTCAGCTCGCCGCCAACCGAAACGCCGACAGCGGCCCATAATAGAAAGCTGGCCGAACCAGTTGAATAAAATAGGGGAAAAAGGGAGCTCACGCCTCTACCGCCTTACCCAGCCCAAGAGTACGCCAGAGAGAAGGAAGGAAGTGGTCGTCGGAGATGAAAAGCTCGTACAACGCCAGACTTGCCATGGCCGAACCACCGCAGCATACCGACAACAATAGAACCTTGAAAACTAGAGGACTGATGCAGGACAAATCGCCCAGACATGGCGCAAGGAAGGCCAGCTTCGTCAGTCATGTTTGCCGCCTTGGACCGCCGAATGGGCGCCGGTGTGACGTAAAACTCCGGAAGTCTTTCCCGGAGAAGCCACCAAGAGTCTAGAAGAAGCCGCGTGGGGAAGAAAGAAGGGAGGCCTGGGGAAGAAGATATTTTTGGGAGAGGGGCTGACTTCATTTTTTTATAATTAAAAATATTTTAACATTTTTGCAATTCAGCCCCTTACTTATGCACCTCTTTCACTTTGGCCCCCAAAATTTCATATTATTTCAAAATCTACCCCATCAAATTCAGAACTTTTCAATTTAGTCCCTATCAAAATTTTAATTTAGCCCTTTCCAATTCAAAATTTTATTTTAAATTTTCCTTTTTATTTTCCTAATTTTTTGGGTGTTGCATTTTATGCGAACTTATCTTATTATTTTATGGTTCCCATACTAACTTGTCTATTCATTTGGCCATAAGATCGGCCTGAGCACGAGACCGCTCTAACCCACAACTCATACTATCTTCTGATTATGCACAGGTCACACAGATTGGTCAAACCAAAATGTTTACATGAGAAACAAGAATGACAAACAGAAATCGCAAAGAGAAATTTTATTCATCAAAAGACCTCAACGAGACAGATATACATCAGAAAGCTCTGAATACAAGTTAATCAAAACACAAAGGGTAACCTATGACTTAGAAGAGGAGCTAGCCAAGAAGGGCCAAACCCTTGCTAACTAGAGCCCTCGAATTGCTCAGAGTGCCCAAAAATTCTCTCACCAGAGCTTTCTCAAACAATGGACTCCTCTTCAATGACCCTCACCATTAGAGAGGGAACGAGCATTATCGCTCTTTATTTCTCCGGCCTCTAGCTCTTTGTTTGATTCGTGAAGGAATCTAATTAGGAAGCACCGAGAGCATGGCCTGCCAAATAATTGTCTCACGGTGGAGCCGAGAGGACACAGTCTGGGATTCATATGAGATGTCTCCATGTTATCAGAAAAGACAAGTCTTCTGAGTTATCTATGTAGCAGACCATATACGCCTCTGTGGAAGGCCAGAACGTCGAAAACAGTGGTGGTTTATCAGGAAACTCCATGATTTGCTCAGTGTGGTGACAGAAGGGATTGCCTTTCCCTTATATAGAGCCGAGGCCGGCTCCATTGAAGGATTTAGATCTTTTCCCCTAACCATCATCATTTATGGCCTCGGAAAAGGCTAAGTTTGACTCAGCAATAACTGTCGGACACGTGCCATAGGAACATGGCCTATGGCAGATGAAATGATAGTCTCGGGAGAAGACTTTGACTGACTAGAAATTGAAGAGTCTCAAACTCTCAGCCCACAGTGCGAGCTGAGAGTTAGGGGACTTATGTTATATGTGAAAATCGGTTTGTCTTGGACGAGAAACATAAGAGCAACAAAAGGACCGATCAGAAGAACTGTACGGATCGCTACACCTTCGATTTGCATCGCCAGTGCGACCCCTCGGCTCGAACTCGAGCCCAACAAATCGAATTCAACATCTCCTTCTCGATTTTGAGCATGACCCCGGATTGTGCAAATCGATCAGTAAAGTGAGAGTAGCGACGTGTAGCTCACCAGACAAAAGACCAAGTCATATCCATCCCCAACGACAAATAGGGCCCGTTTGCAGAAGACAATCTGTAGTAGCTAAAAAAGGAGATTTAGTCTGTATATTTTGTCTTGTACAATAAATATTGATGTAATAGATTTACTACACATGTAATTACCATTATAACCTCCTCTCCTCTATAAATATGGGGAAAAAGCCCTTTGTACAGAGAAATAAAAAAATAGGTAGAAACTCTACCGTAATAGAAAGAGAGAACCTGAGCGTTATAACTTGGTAAAGACACTATTTGAATAACACTACCGTAAACGTAGGGTCCGGTGATATCCGGATTTGGTTAAACCATATTAAACCTTGCGTTTCCTTCTCTGCTCTTCCTTTCTTCTTTGTTTACTTTGTTGATTTATCATAAATGAACCAGCTTAAGGTCAGAGATCCCAAAGAATCCCTCCCCGTTGGCTGAAGTTTAGGCTCTCTTTACAAACCAAAGTTCATCGTCAACACCTTATTACTCTATTTCATTGTAACCTGCATAATTGCCAACCTTATCCCTCCAAGTTCCACCCTATTCCACGCTACATAATAAAACACGCAGATCTGAGATATAGTTCATATTCACCAGCTTATCACATCAAACACATCTTATCATTATCAATTATCATCCTATGTCTCATGGAAATTCTCAAGCTTTCAAAAATTGTGAGAAAGCATTATAATTTATAGCTTATTGAACTTAACCCATATTATTCTTTACTTAGGTTTTATGGATAATAACCAAGAGTTTAATTTCTTTATCTGAAGCTAAGAAATGACTTTCAAAGATTCATATCATTTAACTCCATAACACATTCAATACTATGCTAATACTTAACTTAATCAATCATTCAATCATTTACTCATTTTTTAAATCCAATTGTACAATTCATACAACTATAGAGAATAAGTTATAAGCAACACATCATTAGCTTATAGTTTCTAAAAAATATTTTAATATGTATGTCACCTTCAGGGCTTACGATTCAAATTGTCCCTTTTTATACTCATTTCATGATCATGATTGCAAAATAGAGTATGCATTTTGGCCATTGTGATTTAAATCAAAAATTGAACTAGCTCTGCAAGATTTCCTAGCCCTATTTTCAATCCTGATCGTGATTCGGATTGTGTGCAATCCTAGACTTCCCGAAGGTTTGCAATTTCAGTTGAGCAGACTTGTATTCATAACTAAAACTTCATGAGTCAAATTAAAGCTCTCAAATCTAACTCTTGTAATTCTAATTGCGATTCTATTCAAATTTTAAGTTTCTAGGCTCGCAATTCTAATTGTACATCCAAATTCATACAACTTTATAGTACAAAAACACATTCCTACAAGGACAACACCTATTTTCTTAACCAAGCTTCATAAACTATGTCAACCAACCTTTAGTTACAAAGAAACTAAATATAAAACTAAGCTTTTCCAATTATAAATCTATATTTATATCAACAACTTCAATCAAGTTCAACCTATGACATAAGACCACATAATATTCATTTTCTTCAATATAAACAACAACTCAATGATTCAGTTAGTTATTTTATAATTCACAAGAAAGATAATAATTATTCACTTAAGTGGTTGAGAACAAAAAAGTCAAAAGAATCCAATAAGGTTTTTCAATGTTCTTTATGAACAAGGAAGGAGGGGATGTTAGATTCTTAGATTTTCAAGAGTTTTCTTTCATCAAGTAGTCAAATTTTATTACATTATGATTTTATTTCACCAAAATAAGCTAGAAATAGAAGATTTGAACTCTAAAAATACCATAAATTCATATGATTTTATGAGATGAATAGTGAAAAATGAATAGTAACTTTTGGATTCAAAAACTCATAATTCAAATTATATTTAACAAATCAACAAGATTTTGGTATTGATTTAAAAAAGAAAATAAGAGGAATTAGCATAAAAATTATAAAAAATTATCATGAAGGAATAAAATACTTACTTGAAGAGACATGACGTAGAAAGAGAGAGCTTGCTTCCAAATTGAATCTTGGTAATGATGCATTCGAGAAGGTGCCATAAGAGAAGGAAAAAAGGGAATTGGTTTTTGAAGGCAAATTTGAAAAATTGAGTTAACTTTTACTTTGATTTCTTTCTTGACAAGCTTTGTAATTTTTTCTTTGATAACTTTACCAATTTCTTCAACTATGAGTTCAAAATTAACATACTCATCGATCGTTGGTGGCTTTGAAATTTTAACATAATTTAATTAAATTAATTACTTTTGTAACAATTATAATTTTGTGTTCGTTGGGTACCTGTAGTCCTAGTTTTGATTTATCCGAAGTTTTTCAGAAATTAAATCCCAAAAATATGGATTTCTTTTTTATAAGCATTTGAAATGAAAATTTCAATTTTCTGAAAACTCTAAAAATTCACATAATTTATTTTTATTGCATCTAAACACTTCGCATATAAGAATTTGTAGTTTCAAAGTTTCCCAAATTTTCAAATTCAACTTTTTGGATTATCTGAAAAGTCATTTTATTATCAAAATTAATTTTTTAAAAAAATTTGGGATATTACACTATATATGATCAAAATTTTACCTGATTTAATCTATTAGAAAATCTTAACATGATCTATAAGAGTATTTAAAAACTTATTCGTATACGTAGCAATGTTATGAAATCCAAATAGACAATCTAGTGATCAAAATGAATCGATTTGATACTCAAATCTAAAATGCTAAAAAATTCAATTCGATCGATGAAACTCGATAAAAAAATCAATCACCTAAAAAATTCGACAACTCCGTTTTCCTTTTTTTTTTCCACTTCAATTTCAATATCAATTCAAAATGTTTATACTTTTTAACCCATAAAAACCTAATTCATACCCTAATATCCCTAATTCAAAGTCTCATAGTCTTAAACTAAAAAGCCTGTTCAATGATAGAGAATTAAATTTAAAGTTTAATTTTAATTTTCTTACATTATAATCTTATCAAGTAATTTATATTTAAGTGTGTAAAGTGTAATCAAAGAAATTTTGAAAAATTATGTTGGATGATTATAATTGTGATAAGATAAATGTTTATTTGTTATATTTTAGAAATATATTTGCACTAGTTAAGTAGATTTAATTTTTTTTATGCATATATATATATATATAATATAATCATATACACCATATATGTATAAAAATATGTTAGTTCAATCAACTGATTTGACTAGTTGAATCGATTAAACCTTGACATCTTCACTTTATTGAATTAATGGTCAAACCAAATTTTAAAGCATTTATATGTATATATATATATATATATATATATAGGTCTTTAAATATGCTAAAATGCTAAGATTTTTAAGATCTAAAATAAACTAATGGCTTAGCTAGGTTTAATTATATAAATACATGTATTTAGATATTATTTATATTATAAATATACATATACACACAAGCTTGTATCTTGTGCAATATTTTAACTTATTTTTTAAAAAATATATAATTTAGAAATATTTTTTTTATAAAATTTTAGAAATGTTTTAAATTAAAATTATGATAGATATTAAAAAAAGGATAATATTTTCAAAAGGAAAACTATAAAATATCAAATTTAATATTTGATATTTACAGATAACGTAAAAATTTAAAGAGTAAAATTTTTTAAATAAAAATTATTTATTAAATCAAAATTAGATATTATTAATTATATATTGATAAATATTTTATTTTTATATATAAATATAATTATTTATTTATAAATCATTTAATACTGATAAAAGAAAATATATATTAAATTAGAATATGCTTAAGAAAATTCAAAAATTGTATATATGATTTGAATTAAAATTGAAAAGAAAATTAAAAATTCTTCTCACTTTCCCTTCAGTGCCAAGTGAAAGGTACCTGCTCATAGTAAGATTTATGTAAGGGTGAATGCCATGGCTATTATACAATTGAGAAAAGGTATATATTAGTTATTAAATAACTTTGACGTATGTGGTGTTTGATTAGGAAATTTTAAAGGATTGGTAATAGAATCAAAAACTAATTTCTTTACTAAGTATTTTGTTCACATGTAGTATAATTTATTATTGTTATTTAACCTCAATAAATTCCCTTCATTTGAAACCCTTCTCGCACCTAAAGATTTTAAATTACATTATCCCACCGTCACCTATCATAATTGATTATCACCCATCACCCATAACCATTTTTTTTGTTATTAATCACTGCTCACCATCATTATTATTATTGACGACCATCTGTTACCACCTTCTGCCATTAACTAATGCTCATCACCATCTACAATTATTAATCATCATTTACCACCACCTACAATTATTGACCATCACTTATCTATCTTCATTTATCACTACCTACTATCACTTATTGTTATTGATAGTCATCTATTATCACCAACTATTACTAACCATTAACTATCATCTATCATTATTTATCATACTCATCAATATTTATCATTATTGATTACTGTCTACTATCTATCACTGTTGACTATTATTGAACCAAATATTAAGAGAGAGAATCATAAAGAATATGAATTCATTTCTTTAACTAAACCAAAAAATTTAAAAATAATAGATATCCTTATACTTACTAATCCTTATTTACCAATTCAACTAAACAACCCCTTAAAGAAAATAAATTTGACATACCTACCTTAACATAGGTATTTATTAATCATAACATTGTCATTATACAATTATTCATCTGCTAATGAAATTCTTACCTTTATTTACCCTTTTTGGAATTGATATTGTCCGCTTGATAAATTCTTGTACCATTTGTAGCTGATAGTTTCCATAGTAATGTCCATTTGATGAATTTCTTGTGCATTGATCCGTGCAATGGTATCTGTTATGTTGCGGTGTAAGTTGCTAGTATGGAACTAATACTAAGAAGTTCAGCAAAGTTATCAAATTACATTTATTTGCCCTCTTTGTGCATGACCTGAATTTCAAAATTATCTTTGAATTCTGCCTAACTTTCCTTTAGAAAATGGTCACCCACAGGGTGGTTGGAAAATCATCCCTGTGCAAGTGTGGGCTAGGATCGCACACTGATCTTTTCTACAATACCTTGCAGATTAACACCAATAAGTCAGGTTAAAAAATTATGGCCAGTAAACTTCCAAATCCATAAACTGAGTTACAATATTTATTGACTATAAGACTTATTCTTTTAACTGAAATTGAAATTAGATGTTCTATAATCCTTTAACCAATTAATCATCCTAGAAACAAGTGTCTGTTTATTCGATGGATTTGGCGAAATCATTGCTGAATAAAAATGACCAAATATTAAAATTAGACTCAACAAATATAGGCTTGAATGACTGAAGGAACCATCAGCAACCAAAGTTAATCCCCATAAGCTACAATGAGCTGTACGGTCCGCATCATGGTTAGGGTTAAAAAAACCCCATCACTTGGTTCCTCTGCTAGGCTTCCACCAATTTACAGTAAAACAAAAAAAGCCAATTCATGAAAAACGAATAAAGAAAAGTAGAAGAAGATTAGAGGGGCTCAGAATTAATGGGTATGAGAAATTTATCAGCAGTGAATCATCAGAGTGGTGCATGACTTTCTCAAATACTCATCACAGCCCCATTCAATAGAACGTCATCTTGATTTTTGAATGCAGAAAATAAATCTACAACGCAGAGAGATAGAGATAGAAGCAGCCGCCAAGTAACAGACTTAGGAGGGGAAGATGGAGGACTACGGGTATATAAGGAGCACAAAAACCCTAATTCCCTTCTCAAAGCCACCTGACAATTTTAACCCTATTAGGGGCGCCGTTGCGATCCACAGGCTCTGTGCGAGTGGGACACATCTGGAACAACCCCATTAAAATAGATGATAAATTGGTAATTACGTTAATTTACTTACTTTTTTTTTTGTCTTTTTCAAGAGATATAATGGCAAATAATAATAATAATAATAATAATAATAAATAAAAAGGAGAAGCAAGAGATGCAAATTTATTTTCTAAAAAAAAGGAAAATATATTTTACTTACTCTAATTTTAATTTATTCAGTCAATATATTTTTTAATTAGTCTTAATTTGACCCTTATTATATCTCATCATTACAAATTTTCTTTTTTTTTTTGTCTAAGTATAAAATCTTAAGAATCAATGTTAAATTTTTCTTTAAAGTTTTGGATTTAGATAAAAGAAGAAATTGAGAACGATGAAGTATAATTAAGATCAAATTAAGATTAATTAGAGATTATGTAATTGGTCTGTGATAAAATTTGTTATATTTGAACATAAAATTAGCACAAATAGCAAAATATTAACAGTGTAAATAATGTGTTGCTTCTTCATAATATTTTAAATTAAAAATTGATAAATTAAAACTAGAATCATATTATATTTAAATAAATTATAATTTTCTTCTGTGGTGGCATTTGGTCGTGGAATTTTTCTCACAAGAATGCTAAATTCTTATGTTTTATTCAAAATTTAAAAAAATTAATTTAGAAATGTGTCATTCTTAGGAATATCTTTAACCTAATATTTCTACAAAATATTTCTACGATGAAGGTGAGTAGCTTATATTTGCATGATATGAGAATATTTTAATAATATAAAAAAATAATTTTGCATACTTTTTCATTCATGTCTTACCACGTTAATTCACCATTATCTATTATTATCGATCACCTTCTATCCACGGTTGTTGACTACTATCAATTATCGTTGACTATTATCTACTATCATCTATCTACTTATCATTGTTAATTATCATCCACTGTTATTAATCACTTTTCACCACTACTTGCAACTACTTACCACCTACCATCCATTGTTCACTATTATATTTCATTATTAATCACTACTCATTACCACTTTTTACTATTGATCATTGTATATTATCCTTGATCAGTTAATTCAATTTTTAATAAGGATATTTTTAATAATTTAATAATATTTTTAAAATATAAATTAATTAAAATATAATATTATAACATTTTTTTAATTAAATTAAATATAGTAATATGATATTTCCAAAAATTACATTCTTAATTGAAAATGTTAAAATTTTTGAGAATGTATGATTTCATAAATTAAGTGCCACATGAAAAAATAACATTGAGGATGATAGCTTGTATGAGGATCAAGGCTACGAAAATATAAATTCTCTTAATTTGATGCCTCCAAAACAGAATTTTTTTATACAGCCTTTTATTTGGATAAATTAAATTTCAATTTTTTCAATTCGTTATAGAAAATGTTTTGCTGCAATTTATAATTAAAGTAAACATTTAATTTTCATGCACTAGCCAGCGATCACTAAGCTATGTATTATCACGATCCAAAAATCAAACACCTTTCTTGTTGTTGACAAGTATTAAATTTAAATTCTAAAATCACTAATAAAACATTTTAGTTAAGGTAATTAAAAACTGTACTGATCACATAAACATTTTAATAATACTTTTCTTGTGTAAGAACTAAAAATTGAACCTCCTTAGATCAAGTTCTTTTACTGTATAACACATGCAATTTAAAAATCGTTTGCTTAGCAGAAAATCACATGAAAAATATAATTTTCAAAAAAGTAACAATAAATATAATATTTACTTGATCATAACTAATAAAATAGGAAAAGTAAAATTTCTCACAAAATATAATAAATTTATCTACTCTTTCTTAGATCAAAACTTCTACAAAACTTTAAACTTCTATTATCAACCAAGTAATTATGAATATTTTTCAATAAATTCACAAAAAAATTTATTTCTTAGGAATTTCAGCGAAGACTCATCACTCATTCAACAGTGTTTCACCCTTTGACCATTGTTTCTCAATCCATGTTTTCCAAATTGAAAGTAATTTACAATCGACAACCCCTGCATGATGGCCTAAGCAGTACACACATCCATCAATCTCAAACTTGATACCGAGGCAGGAACCTCCATGATTTGTATGCATAGGCGTTGGGCCAATGCTTTGCATGCTAAGCCTGAAATTTATATATATCTTGAAAAACTATTCCATCAAATTATGTCGACGTACTTCAAAAAATCACGTCGAAATCCATTCATTTTGAGTTTTGTCGTATGTGCAAAACTATGTTAAATTGTGAACATTATCTTCTAGTCCTCGAAGCCGATGCTTTGGATTGGAGATGCTGTCTCTTTCCCTTGGGCAAACCACTATCACTGACACTCCCTTCTACTAAACTATCATGAACATCGGAAAATTCTCTTGTCCATGACCGCAGCGGTATAACATAACTATCATCCTTAGTGCTTGTGCTTCTCTTCCGCTCCTCCTCATGACGTTTCACATTTTCTGATATCTGATGGAAGGTTTTGTTTATCTTCGCAATGCCTCTTTCTACTGGTTCTACCACATGTGAAACTGTGTACTTCATGTCATCAACAATCTGCAGAACATAGAACCAGCAGGAACAGTCCTGATAAGATTTAACAAGAAATATCTATTGTTCAGAAAAGGAAATGTTCAATGTTCGAGTTTTAATATCTCACGATTTCACCGCTTCCAAAAACTACATCACGAATGCTATGGGGAAATTTCAAACGCTTCTCTCTCTCATCTTGTCGAGCCAATCGCACTCTAGTTGAGCGTTCACAGTCTTGAACCTCGTCAGGGTCAGGGGGTGTTCCTAGTGATGCATAATCAGCCAAAACAGCTACATTACGTACACACCTCTCTCCCCTTTTGTAAGGTGATGCAGGGAAGACATAAACATGCACAACAGCAGCAATGCCCATCTGTCAATAAATTTTAAAATGGGAAACCATATTAAGATGTCCTTCCCAAACTTCAGAATTATTTTAAATTTTTTAGCAGAAAACACTCAGTATTAGCTTAAACAGGAAATCAAACAACATACTAGGCCACAAATATATAATGTACTATAGAAAGCTTTTTTCAACAGGTCTTTCAACCAGGCTGATTCACATGCCATCCTTGCATGTTAGGACATTCAGAAAAGGGATAGGTCTTTTGATTTTGGTCATGAAAAGGAATCGATCTAGAAGCCAATGAACAAATGCATCCAGAAGGCTGGGCTGCTGATCTCATGCAATGATCAAACACAACACATACAAAGTAGATGTTTACATGTATTCATATATATATATATATATATATATATTTGATATCATATAAATTATAGAAAACCAACTTTCAGCCAGACACTCCACATCACAAACTACAGGAAAAAATATACCAGATATCCATGTTTGTAATCACACAGGATACCGATTAAACTCGTTGAAAATGCATACTCGAATATGGATGAAAGAACATATTACTATTTTCCAAATTGAAAGGATTTGACAATTCTATATTTGACAGTCATTACACAGACATGACAATCATAGTTATGGAGAATACAAATGACTGACCTCTATACAGATGATATAGTCCTGTATACGTGTTTTCAGCTCCTGAGCCAATGACCCCTTAAATGCTCCCATTGAGAAAAGAAATGCAACAGCCACTCCTTGCCACCATGTCAAGAATACAATTGATTTGAAACTTAGGAACTTTGCCAATGGTTTGATTGGCTCCAATTTCTCCTTAGTAACAGAATAGAACTGTACAAGGCAGTAGAGGGCCCAAGTCTGACTAAAATTAAGCACAACTGCCAAGTAAGGATACCTGCAAGCAAATAAGAGAATCAGATTGCATCGCGTGTAATAAAAACATTTTCCCCTCTACCCTCGTAGAAAGGGGAAGAAAAAGAAAGAAATAGTAGTTAAATTCAGCTCTTAAAAGGGTATTCCCGACAATGCATGAGATTCAGCTCTTTAACTCCTTATGTACATAGTTTTAAGAGTGTAGCCTTAAATTCTAAAATGTGGGGGGAAAAGAATAAACAGTATAAAAATTTTTGTTAAGTAAATATGGTGCATAGAAATTAATTTAAAAGAAAAAACAAACAGAAAAAGTGTGAACATGCCAAAGAATGAGAATAGTAAAAGAGCCAATTGAAAAGGGCAACAACTTAGGTCTGGGCAAGTGAGCTTTTTTTAATTGCTCCAAAGATGTGTGTCTTCACCAAAGTAAACCTCTGACCCTAACACAAGCATCATGTAGGATACAAAGCAAGGAGGCTTGAAAAATTTGTGTTGTAAATGGAAGATCAAGGCAAAGAGCACTTACAAGGTAAGTGCTACACGAGAATAATACTAGGGAGGAAAAATAGTGCACCGAATATGTTGGGTTGCAACAGTATTTGTTTTAAATTTGTATTGGGTGTAATGGAGATGTGGAGTTGTCAGAAAAATTTTGCAATTTGTTGTTTTGTGTAGTGGATATTTCAGTGGTCTTCTCCCATGGATGCTTTCCACAAATGAGTTATTTTATTATCCTTAGCAGTAATTTTCCAACATAAATGTCATTCATGACATGACAAAATATCATGACATCAACCATTATGACATCTTACCCATATTTCCATTCAAACTTTCCCTCTCCATAAACCCCAAAGGACTCAAGGATCATTGCCAGCAGCGCACAGATCATCTTCAGTATCATCTGGAAAGTAGATTTTATAAGCACTGAGAAACAAGAAAGACATTTTTTCCCCTCTTTTTTTTGGGATGTAAGAAAGCAATGAATTTCAGTTAACCGAAATTACACATACATATTGTACAATGCCGATTTTCACAGCGTTATAGAAGTCGGGACCAAGGTACCAATCTCTTAATAGGCAGTTTAAGGGAAATGGATGCTCTACAATTCCATATGCATAAGTTTCTTTCAGAAGAGGAGTACTGGACTCCACTAGGCTCAGACTTTCCATAAATTGAATTGTTTTGTCCTCACCACCTATAAACATAAACAATTTGTATAAGAAAGCATGACAATCACACCAAAACTCATCTTATATAACTAAATATCTGCATGTAGTTTTAAGTCATAGTATTAAGCAGATGTCCTGTTTTTCTGCTGGAGGATGAAGCTGGGATTTGGGGAGATTATTAGCATGATGAATATATCTCCTCTGGTCCTGCATCATTTTCTCTTTTTCTGTTTCTCGTGGGAGGGTTCTTATACTCCCTATCTATATTTCTTTTCAATTCTACTGATGTCTATTCTCCTCCAGAAGAAAAAAAAAAAAAAAATACACCTCTCAACTACACACGGTTTCAAAAATGTTCTTACACTTGAGAGATGAAAAAGAACAATGGAACAAAAATAATCCCTAAAAATATCTCAGCCTTTAACATGGCCAGAAAAAGCACACATAAAAAACAACCACAACCAATGAAAATTACACACACACACATATAGACACAGACAATCTCCTTTGACATACCTAAGCAAGCTATCAAGTATCTCTCAAAGCAATATAATGCAAAAGCCTCATAGCAGTCCCGGATAATCTCACAGTTGAATGCTGCACCAGAATCCAATAGTGACAAAAACTGCCTCAAAAACAAAAAAGGGGAAAGAAATCATAAGGCTGGATAGAGACTAAAGCAAAGCGAGCAACCTCCCTTGATACTCATGACTGCCAAAACACAATACGAACTACTTGCTAAAAAATAACTCAAGATTGTTTCAATTTGTTATATCAAATATAAACAAAATATGGAGGAATGTTCTGAAGAAGGATGCAATTTTTCGTTTAAATCAAAATTAGACATCAAAAAATCAAACTCTATAATGAAAAGTCCTTGAAAATAACCAATCCAAAGATTGCAAACCTAATGATACATGTGAATGAGTTGAAAGTAAAACTTTTAGCACAACAATGAGAGAAACTGATGTATAAACCTTTTAATGATCACAATGTCCAATTCATCCACAGAATAAAATGGCAGTAACATATGTTGCTGCCGAATATCTAACCAAAAAACATACACTTTGGGGTAAGTTCCCATATACTCCAATCAAATAGCAACATCAACTTAGTCCACACGCAAACGGGTTACAATTGGGAATAGGGAATAGCAAACATGGGTGCTCAAAAACAAAAGTTTTCAGAAATACCAGTTAAACATCAAAACGAATTCAATGAACCTGAGTAACAAAAATTCTTGTAAAAAAGGAGGAGAACAGAGTGAATAGTGCTAGTAGGTGTCTTACCGATTCCAGCGCATAAACAGGAACCATTAAAATGAGACCAATTAAAAACTTCTGCTCCTGAATTAAACAATAAATGATATTACAATTTAAACAATATTATGATGGAGAGTAAAAGAAAATACGGAGGTGAAATAGTGAAGTCAATGACAGAGTTGTAGTAGGAAGCATTAAGAGGGGAGGGGGAAAGAAAAATGAACGGCACATTTCACAAACAAACAAAATCTCTAATGAGGCAGGAATAAAATGTATCCCCAGAAGTAAAAGAAAGAATATAGGAATGAACCTCTGGTTGATTATAGGCAGCTAAATGCTCGAAGATTAAATACATGGAGAGAACAAGAGCTACAAGCACAAATATACTTGAACTGAAAATTGTCCAGCTGAAGGTTCCTGCATACTCAGCACCTAGGTTAATAGACCACATATTCCCTGATCGGCTTGTAGACTCAACCAGCTTAAAAAGAAATATGGAAGAACATAGAACACCCCTCAAACCCATTGACCAGAATCGTACTATTGATTGTAATTAAAAATGTCCTGCCCTTGATCAACTTTATGATGTACTATTTTCCTGACAACTTGAAGTGTCAGCACAAGGGATAAAATGCTTCTATCTCATGTAATGCCTGTATATTCTTGCTTCTGTCTTGACTGCGATAAAACCACTCAATGGTGTAAATAGAGGAAGAGCATTCTTCTTGTATCACGCAAATTCTTCAAGAACCATGCAGAACCAACATATACCATCTGCAGTAGCCAAGGATGTGTACTTTTGATACAAATTGAAGAGCCATCAAGAGATAGGATCATAATCCTGCACTGACAATCAGATTGATTAAGATATAATCAAAAGAAACAGAAATGCATACAAAAACTCCCAGTGCTATCATGCAAAAGAAAATACAGACAGTTCAATCCTTTACCAGAAGAGTAATCACTGAAAACTAAATTAATAGACTCTTCTACACTTCCATAAAAGCAAGGAAGACTGAAGGGGTTTGTTTAATAAAATTAAGCTTGACACAGTCAAAAACTCGGGTAGCTTAGCTTACTTGCTTTTTCACATTTCAATAGACAGCTCAATAATAAAAAGAAAAAAATAGTTCGATAGATATCAAAAAGTTAAAAACGGCCATCAATAGTCGATCAAACAACAGACATTCATCGCAATTCCATCAAAAGGAAAAGGATGGCCAAAACCCTAAAGCGCATTAAACAGAGAAGCCCGAAACAAACTCGCTGCAACAAAAGTGAAACAAAGATAACAATGTCCTTCCAAAAAACGATTGAAGGAAAAATCAAGAGATAGATAGACAGAGAGTTCGTTTGAACCTGTGAAAGAATTTTCCCGGGAAAACATTTTCCGGGAAACTGAAAGTAAGATAAGGGAAGATATGGAAAAGCAGCAGCAATCGTGTAGCTAAAGCAAAACAGAATTTTGCGTCGGCGGTTGGGAAATAATCACGAAATTTAATATTTCTGATTCGGAAAAAGAAAAAATTACACACTAACGTCACAGGCTGTGCAGATATTTTTGTCACAGCTGCAACTTGTGTGGGCCGTTCCGACCAATTTACCGCTGTTTACTTGGCGCTCTGTGATTGGACTGTGTCATTAAACTTTACAACCAGGTTCAGCCTTAATAAGCACTTAAGATCACAATTTTGTATGATATAAAGAGAAGGGAAAATTGTTTTGTTCTAAACGCGATGTGCGGACAAAGTGCGGACGTGGCAGAAGAGGAAAGATGTCCATAGTTTCCACGTCGTATTCGTGTATGTGGGACGGATAGAATCGAAGAGAGTCCTGTTCTTATCCGAGCTAATCAAGCGTGCTGCCAAACGGTCAGGGCTCGGGGTGGACTGTCTGGTTATTGGGTTGATTGCACGACACGGAATTCCATTTTTTTTCCTCTGTAGATGGATAATATAATTCCTTTAAAGAATTTTTAATTTTTATTATTAATTAAATAAATTTAAATATTTTTTAATAAATTTATAAGAAATTTTATTTTTTAAAAATTCAACTTTTGCCCAAAACTTATTTTCTTATTGACGTCAAATTTTCACCGCGTCTAAAAAATTCTCATGCTATCTTCTTTTTCTAATTTTGTTTTTTATTCAACACTGCACTTTAAGAAAACTTATTTTCTTCTCGACGTCAATTTACACCGTGTCGAAAAAATTTCTCAAGCTATCTTCTCTTTCTAATTTTGTTTTTTATTCAACACTTGCTTTAATAATGTTTTTTATTTGCCTTATGACAATAAGATTAAGATACCTCAAGATATATATATTTTTTAATGGGAAATAAGTTTTATTATCCTCCTAAATTATTAATTTCACAATGTTATCCCCAGATTTTTGTGTATATAGGAATCTGTTGAATTAGTCATTCCAATTGTCACAGAAAACATAATAATAATAATTATTATTATTGTATTTGTTGACGTCGAAATATAGTCCGTGTGGAGGAACTAAACTTCGGCGAACAAGATGTAGAGTTCAGGAATCAATGCCACTTTTGAAGTGTTGTAAAAGATGGCCAAGAGGAAGAGGGAGAAGGAAAGGCACTGTTTTTAACGTGGTTCGGCCAAATCTGGGCGATACCAGATCCTACTGTCACGACTTTTGCTCTGATACCAATTTTGTCACGACCCAATCCCTAAGTCCGTGACCGGCATAGAAGATCGCCCGTAGGAGACCTCCTACAAGCCTAACTATACATTTTGACCCTTAATTGTTCTTTTAT
>JANHAO010010964.1:0-17316 GCA_026873985.1 Saraca asoca | reverse complement strand
CATCCTCCAATGTTTTCTTGTAAAAAACATCCAAAACATGGATGCCATTCTACTCAAATAAAAGCTGTAGTTTTTGTAACAAGTAGTGAAAGTCAATAGCTGATGCCTATCACTATCAGATTTCATGTTTACTGTGAGTCTTTGACTCATGTGACACTCACTCTTTCTTAGAAGGCTTTGGCTGTCTCATCATCTCAGGTTCAATCCCAATTCCTAATATTTGTGAATCTAGTGAATTAACCAATCTTGTTATCACCAAGATTTCGTTTTTCTTTTTAGCTTAATTACAATTTTAGTTCGTAAACATACAAATTAATTATATTTTGTGCTTCTTAAATAAAATATTTTATTTTGATCTCTTTGTGGGACTAAATTAGATTTGAATTAATAACTTTCTTCAAATTTAAGAAAAAATCCTATTTGTCATGTCGATTTTAATAAGGTTCTAAAGTGATTGGAAGGAAAATTAATGAAATTAACTTTATTACATCAAAAAATATGTAAGTCACATGATTCATTTGGGGTGAGAAAATCTCAATTTAATCATTAATATTATATAATCAACTAATTTTTTTCTGGGTATCACTTAAAATTTTTAATCTTAAATTTAACTAAAGTTATTAATTTAAATTAGATATGATCTAATTTATATATTAAAATGATTAATCAGGATCAAAATTATAATTAAGTTTTTTTTTTTTTTTTCCAAACATGGAGGAAGTATGGTTGAATTTCCTACCTTCTTTTACCAAGAAACGAGGTGCTTTACAAACAGCCAACATTTCTGTTCATACATATTAGATTTGAATCGGAACATGGAGGCAATACCGAACGAACCTTGCTTCGGTTGCACAGCAGTACGAGTAGACCTACCAGGAAGTCTTTTTATTAGTTTTAAATGGGAAGATATTTGTTAGTGTGAAAGCAAAGAGACCTAAATCTTGACAATAACTTGACACAATAATGTTTGAAGGAGACATGAATTGAGACTTCGCATGATGTCAGTGAGATAAGTAGGAATCCTTTAGTTGGAGAAACTAAGGATATGTTTGGTTTACGTAATATTTTGTTCTGAGGGATGTTTTATTTTTGAGAATCTTTTATGTTTGGGAATATTTCTTTCTCACTCTTATAGGTGGGAATAAAATTTTTAATTTTTCTTTACAAATTTTATTCTTGGATATATTTTATACATGAGAATGATTTCTTATCTCTTGTATCAAATATGAAAAATTTTTATTCCCATTTCATTTTCTCACGAATAAAAAAATATAACTGATACGAAACACATTTTAAAGGAAAACAAGCAGAGAAGGTACAAAATATCGAACCAACCTCCATAAATGCTTTTGAAGCAACCAAAAGTGCATAAACCGAAAGGGTAGGAGATGGGCATTTTCCATATCATCTAGAATTGTAACAATGACAGCAATGGCTATGTGTACCTTCAGCCTCCGCAACAGTTGAACATAAATGCAATTGTTTTAATCACTCGCTGCCATTTTTTACTTTTCTGGGCTCATTCACGTGTTGCTTGAACCCCATTTTCATTAATTGGATTGTCGTCCTTCAACTGTCCTGAAAAGATCAAGAGAAAAAATTAAATTCTTCCACTCAACTGCTGATTTTTAAAGCATTTTTGCATATGGAAGTCATAATTCACAGATATGTCACCCTCAATAGACTCATTGTTCCACTGTAGGCTCCATGCTTCTTGTCCCTAATAATTTTCACTTTTTCTTCTTCTGAGATGAAACAGTCTCCAATCCCATTCATAAAAGCAGAAGAGAGAAAGAAAAGTGCCAAAGCAGAAGTTGGCCATTGCAGAATGCTTGGCTTAATTATGCTGATATTATACAACTCTCTGTAATTTTATTACACAAAAAGGTTTTCTCTGCAACTGCTTCATCAGACTGCCCTGTAATCATAGAATTTGTAATTGTATTACATTGAACAGAATGGATAGCGAGATCAGGTCACCGGTGCAGGGGACGCCAGGCAGAAAGAAGCTTGGAATCTTCTTCATGGAGTCTGAGGATAGGCGAATGGCGTTGAGTGGCGGTTTTACTGGAGGATCTACACCGGTCAATATCCATGGAAAACCCATTGCCAATCTTTCAAGTACTGGCGGCTGGATTGCAGCCTTCTTTATATTTGGTAATTTAATTCCTTTGAGATTCACAAAGACTAATTAATGCCTTTGCCTTTGTGATCTTGTTTGGTTTGCTTCGGTTACTACATTTACATAGCACAAACAGAACAATGCATTGTTCTTTTGTTTTTCTTATTATCTACTAAGAAAAGGAAGAATAAAACATGAATTAGAATTTTATCTTTGCCGGATTGTTTATCTTAATCTTAAATCAATATTTCACAGAGATATCAACTTTCAATTTATTTATTTGTTGATCTTTTGTTCCAGGGAATGAAATGGCAGAAAGGATGGCTTATTTTGGTCTTTCTGTCAATATGGTGGCCTTTATGTTCTATGTCATGCATAGACCTTTTACAAGTTCATCAAATGCTGTTAACAATTTCTTGGGCATATCTCAAGCTTCCTCTGTCTTTGGTGGTTTTCTAGCTGATGCATATCTTGGACGCTACTGGACAATAGCAATCTTCTCCACAATCTATCTTATGGTACAACTATCTCTCTATATTCTACATTCCATATAAGAGCTATGAAGGATTTATATAGATGATGATATATGGCATAAATTCTTTCCTTTTAATATATAATTTCTATCAATAGGGTTTAACTGGAATAACATTATGTGCCACAATGAGCGTTTTAACGCCGAACCAAGATCAGTGTGATCAACTATCTCTGCTTTTGGGCCATTGTGAACCTGCAAAACCATGGCAGATGATTTACCTCTACACTGTCCTTTACATCACTGCTTTTGGAGCTGCTGGCATAAGGCCATGCGTATCATCCTTTGGGGCTGACCAATTTGACGAGAAAAGCAAGAATTACAAATCTCACATTGACAGATTTTTCAACTTGTTCTATCTTTCAGTCACCATTGGTGCAATTGTGGCCTTCACTGCTGTAGTATACATTCAAATCAAGCACGGATGGGGAGCCGCTTTTGGGTTGTTAGCAATTGCCATGGCCATATCTAACATAATTTTCTTCTTGGGGACTCCCTTATACAGGCATAGGTTGCCGGGAGGCAGTCCTCTAACCAGGGTTGCTCAAGTCTTGGTAGCAGCATTTCGCAAGAGGAATGCCCCATTTTGTAGCAGTGACTTAATAGGATTGTACGAGGTTCCTGGCAGACAGTCTGCGATAAAGGGAAGTCGAAAGGTAGCTCACACAAATGATTTCAGGTGAGAGCCATTGGCTTTCTTCGCAATCCAAATGCTAGCGGTCAAAATTCCTTTGACTTTCTCAATGACTCTGAAATCTATTGATGTTTTAATGTTTTTCAATAACAATTTTGCATGAGCCCTCTCAAAAATTGGAAAATTATATATCACCCTTGGAAATTTTTGACACTTGACCCTTCTAGCTAAAATATTTGCATGTGTCTCTACTTGTGGAATTATGTTTTCTCTTTGTTTTTGGTGTCAAACAATAGGTGGCTTGACAAGGCAGCTCTGCAATTAAAAGAAGATGGTACAAATCCCAGTCCTTGGAGGCTTTGCACTGTAACACAAGTAGAGGAAGTCAAGATACTTGTGAAACTCATTCCTGTACCAGCTTGCACAATAATGCTTAGCCTGCTCTTGACGGAGTATCTGACTCTATCCGTGCAGCAGGCATATACCATGAACACTCACCTAGGTCGCTTGAAACTCCCAGTAACTTGCATGCCGGTCTTTCCCGGCCTCAGCATATTTCTTATATTGTGTCTCTACTACTCCATTTTTGTCCCCATAATGCGACGTTTCACTGGTCATCCCCACGGTGCATCTCAACTTCAAAGAGTAGGAATTGGTCTTGCAGTTTCAATTTTATCCACAGCATGGGCTGCAATATTTGAGAGGCTTCGAAGAAATTATGCAATAGAGCATGGATATGAATTTGGTTTCCTAACTCCAATGCCAAACCTAAGTGCATTCTGGCTGTTGATCCAGTACTGCCTGATTGGCATTGCTGAAGTGTTCTGCATTGTAGGTTTACTGGAATTTCTATATGAGGAAGCTCCTGATGCCATGAAAAGCATAGGCTCTGCTTACGCTGCTCTAGCTGGCGGCTTAGGTTGTTTCTTTGCCACCGCTTTAAACAGTATTATCAAATCTGTCACTGGGAATTCAGAGAAAAGCCGGCCATCTTGGTTGTCCCAGAATATAAATACAGGCAGGTTCGATAATTTTTACTGGCTGCTGACTGCCTTGAGTATAATCAATTTTTGTGTGTTCTTATATTCAGCAAATAGGTACAGCTACAGGACACAACCCGTTTATGAGATGGAAAAACAAGACACGGCTGACAAAGGGAGTTCCAACACAGTGGATGGATGAATAGGAAATATGGTTAATAGTTTGGTTAGTTGATTTTCAAATATCTCCTCGTTTATTTGTAGAAGTTTGTAGCTAAGAAAGTGTATCTTCTGCACTTGATATTGTTTACCATGTGAAACTCATTTTCTTAACTACTATAAATCTATATCTCATCACTTGCTTTTAGCTTCTGCAAGATAATCCCCATCTACCAAAAACAGGAAAGAAAGCTCAGTTCTCTATCTAATTTTTTTGGCTGTCTTTTGTACCTCTTTTAAGTGATATAATTTACAAGCTTGAGGGAAATTTAATTTGGGCCTATTCATGCAAACTTAATGTTCATGGTTTGTCAGATTTGTATCAATTTTGTAATGATGAGTAATTAATTGGCAACTATGTAGGAATCGGAATACTTATATTAATTAATGATTTTTTTAAAATATGATTTTTTACTATCCAGATGTTAAATAACAAATAATTGTCATATTAATCTTACATATAAGATTTGAAAAAAAAAATTGAACAACAATAAATTCAAATAGTTGTAATTCACTTATATTTAAAAGTATATTTTACATTAATTTTAAATATTTATTCAATGAAAAATTTCGTGAAAAATTTATTTTATAAAAAATTATACAATAATATAAGTATACTTTTTGGTTGGCAAAATTAACAATTGATCCACACTTTTTTTATTAAAAATGTTAGATGTGTTCGGGAGAGAAAGTTATTATCTTTCAAGAATTAGAAGTAACTCTGAACTAAATTTAAAATAAGCCCACTCATATTTAAAAGAAAATTAAAACCTAATTATAAAAGAGGAAATATCTTTGGTTGAAAGACCTTACTCTGTTAGATGCATAGAAGCACATATGGAAACTTAAGGAAGTACACAATAATTGCTTAGGGCAAAGAAGAAAGATCTAAATAGAAAATTTAAAATTGATATAATTATAATTAATTCTGCAATTTATATATTCTTCTATCTCTCACTTAAACTTTTACATCTTCTTATAAAGAAGTTAGATCCCACTATGGACCTCACACCTTCTAAAGGTATGATATAAAATAAATGTGGGAGAAGAATTATTTATTTATAATATGATCTTAGCATTTCAAGTGGGGTGAGCATTTTGCAACCTAATCATAGAATAGTAAGCCCCATTTGGTCCATTATTCAGAAGTTGTGAGTGTGAGCCCAGTTCCACTACCTTGCCATTTTTTATCACAGCTATGGAATCTACACTCTGAATTGTGGACAAACGGTGAGCTATAACTACACATGTTCTGCCAATCATCATCTTCTCTAGTGCCTCTTGGACTTGATTTTCTGAAACACTATCTAAAGCACTAGTTGCCTCATCTAATAGCAAGATTGCTGGGTTCTTTAGTACTGCCCTAGCAATTGCTATCCTTTGTTTTTGGCCTCCTGAGAGCTGCATTCCTCTTGCTCCACAGTGTGTGTCATACCCATCTTTCATAGAACTGCATTTTGCAGAAAATTATTATCCTATAAAATCATCAACTAGCTACATATATGCTGATGATTTTGATCTTAAAATTTAAAGTAATGCTTTCATAATTTCTCAAAATTTTTTTAAAAAAATTTTATGAAAATTTAACATAAATATTATATAAATTATAAGTTTGCATATAAAATTTTGTAATTTATTCATAAAAAATTATAAATGTGTATGAATTTTGTGTTCAATTAGTAAACAAAAATTACAATTCCATCTTTTCAAGTTACATAAAAAAATATTTTCTAATTTTTATATAAAAGTTATAATTTTCAATAAAAAAAATTCACGAAAAGTATAAAAAATTTTCATAAAATTTATAGCAAATCATAATCCTAAAATTTAAGGTTAGTAGGCAAAGGTTCATTAATGATTTATTTTATACATAAATACTCCCTCTAACAAATGTGTTCTGAGTTTAAAGTGTAGATATAGAATAATGCTCACTTTATCTTATGCTAAATTACTTAAACTTCATGGAAAAAATTAGACACAATCTTTTTATTTACAAAATAACCCCTATTGTTTTTAAAATTACAAATACCTCTTTGAATTTTAAAATATAACAAACTCTCCTATCTTTTTCTCTAAACTCCTTATGATCAAGTTGAGATAACATACACATTCCTTTATTTTAAATATAAAGGGAGAGAGCAATGTATTTTCATAATTGAAAATGGACATCTACAATTTTGTCATAGATGAGAAGCCAATGTAATTCAGTGTTCTAAAAATTGAATAGGATTTGATTGATTAGTTGAACTGGTTATAATTTCAATTCAACTAAATCAACTGGTTTAATTGGTTTAACTATTTTTTAGTTAATTATATCAAGTGCATCATGGTTTGATAACTTTTTTGGTTCATTGTTTGATTCGAGTTTTAAAAACATTGATGTACATAGATCTTTAAACCATTTCATTCCAAAGCTTAGCCTATTCGGAAAAGGTTGATGAATGCCTATTACGTCTCTAAAATTAGTCAGTAACGACAGAAAGAGAGGATGAAAGATCAAATACCTTATGAACTCATGAGCATTGGCAAGATTAGCTGCCCGTCTTATTTCATCCTCTGATGCATCTGTTTTTCCATAGACAATGTTCTCACGTATTGTACCTGCAAAAAGGGTGGGTTCTTGACTCACTAAGGCCATTTGTGATCTTAACTTTCTCAAATTGTACTCCTTGATGTCATGCTTATCAATGTATATTGATCCCTTAATGGGGTCATAAAATCTTTCAATGAACCCAATGATGGTAGATTTCCCTGAGCCACTCTGTCCCACCAATGCTATTGTTGTTCCAGCTTCAATCTCTAAGTTGAGGCCTTTGAGGATCATTTGCTCAGGCCTTGCTGGGTAAGAAAAGAAGACATTTTTCAGTTCTATATGGCCTCTTATAGTCTTTCTAAACTTGGTTTTGTTAGTGTCTTCAGGTTCAATCTGACTCTCCCTGTCTAGGATTGTAAAAACTGATCTAATGGCTCTTCCACTCTTAGCTATATCAGAAGTCATGCTTCCTGTCTCTGCAATTTGTCTACCGGTACCCATCAAGATGAGAAAAACTTGGAGAAGTTGTTTTGATTCAACTAACCCTTGATTTAGTAGCCTTCCTCCATACCAAAATGTCATGGTCACAGAAGCAGTTGTGAGAAATTGTGAGACTGACAGGACACAGCCTGAAATCCATGACTGTTTAATGCTTTCCTTCTGAGGCCCTTTCATGGCAATTTTAAACAGATTTAGTATCCTTTTCTCAGATGAGAAAGCGGTTATAGTCCTGTGATTGGCAGTGGCTTCCATTGCTAGTTGGCTACCTTCCCTTTGAGCCATTCGAGATTTGCCCGACATACTTTTCATAAAAACGCTCTTCGAATAGAAGCATGCAATCATTAAAGGCTGCATGGCAATCATCACAACAGCCACTCTCCATGTAACGACTAATGCGAGTGCAAAAGCCACTGAGGCATTAAAGAAAACCTGAACCAGCAATGACATTCGTTCTGCAACTAGGGAGCGAACCAAGTTGGCTTCGGTTGCAAGACGTGCACAAATTGCTGCACTTGTGTTCTCTTCTTGATCAAACCATCCTATCTCAAATGTGAGCACCTTTTCTAGCAAAATTTCCCGGACTCTTTTCAATAAGCGCTCTCCCATAATTGTAAAATTATAATGCTGAAGGAGGCCTGAGATGATGTTGAGAACAGCCAGGCTGCAGAAGATGCTTGCATACAATCTGATTTCTGATTTAATTCGAGAGTGATCATCTATGAAGTAAATGGATGCAACTATTCCTAAGCAATAGGAATAAATTGGCTGGCAAATTCCTGAGCCAACAGCACCTAAACACCCAAGCAAAGCATACTTCCACTCAGATGCATTCATTCGTAACAGACGCCATTGGGAGAAACTTGAATCAGAAACTTTCTCTGGTTTTCTATTGTTGTAACCATCATGAGAAGTCATTGGGGTAGACTCTATAACACTGATGGAATAGATAGGGCTAAATGGTGAGGCAATGCTGAGTGTGTGAGCGGGGCTATTTTGCCAGCTTGGGTTTGCACTCACGGCAGTTTCTACAGGACGGCTGCTCTTCATCATGTACTGCATTGTATCATCATTTTGAATGGCAGTTTGTTGTAATTCCAGCATTCTCCTGTAAATTCCTCCTCCTCCATTGTTCATATGGATTAGCTCATCATGGGAACCGGATTCAACAACTCTTCCCGATTGAATAACTACTATTAAATTGGCCTTGCGGATTGTGGAGAGACGATGGGCTATAATGATTGTTGTCCTTCCCCTGCAAGCCAAGTCAAGGGCTTCTTGGACTAGTTTTTCAGACTCCGAATCCAATGCACTTGTGGCTTCATCGAGCAGCAAGATTTTAGGGTCTCGGATCAAAGCCCTTGCAATGGCAATCCTTTGCTTTTGCCCTCCTGATAACTGCGTTCCAAGTTGCCCAACCTACACCACAATAATTAACACTTTCGTTTGTAAGCAATCATTCAGCAGCAGAAATATTTTTCTTTTCTCATACTTCTTCATTCGGAGAAAATAAAAGAGACTTCTTGGCTTACTTGAGTGTCATATCCATGAGGAAGTTTTACAATGAAATCATGTGCATTTGCAGCTTTTGCTGCCCTCATAACAGCTTCCATGGATGCTCCTTCCTTGCCAAATAGAATGTTCTCTTTTATGGACGTTGCGAAGAGAATTGGCTCTTGATTTACTAGTCCCATCTGTGATCTCAACCACTTGATCTGAAGTTTCTTTATGTCATATTCGTCAAGCAGTATCTTGCCCTTCACAGGATCATAAAATCTTTCAAGCAGAGAGATTATTGTAGATTTGCCAGAACCACTCCCTCCAACGAGACCTACAGTTTTACCTGCTTCAACTTTCAGATTAAATCCTCGAAGAATTGGGATATCTGGCCTTGATGGGTAACTAAAACCAACCTCTTTGAATTTAATTTCTCCTCTCACATTTGCTATAGCCTTTCCATTTTTACTGTCAGAGTTTATAGCTGGAACTCGGTCAATCATCTGGTAAATGTGGGTAGCAGCTGTTGTTGCCTCCAATATGAAAGTTAAATTTGGGAGTGCGCTCATCAAAGACCTGTAAATTTTAAAAATGAAGCTGTCAATTGTTTCTGGGAAAGCACCAAGAGGCATGTGAATCATATTTCCCTGCAACTCAATTTGTAAGGTGAAGTTTGATTCTTATTTTGTTAAATTACTTTATCTGCATAAACAAACTTAATTCCTCAAAAATTACTTGGAGAAGAAGCACTCTCTATCTTATCAAGTCTTTTGACATTTACTGGTCAGCTTGTTTAATTCATTCAATTTCAATCATAACCAGTTTAAATTAGATTCACTTAATGGGTTCTAGTTTCATAATTGATCAGAGAAATTTGTATACAATCATAAATAAGTGTGTGACCAGTTTAAATCAAATTTTGCTAAGTGTCCAGTGAGCGAAATTGAGTGGATCAAAATAAATTGGCACTCACAGCCCTCCCCAGATGATACAGATTTCAGCAGCAAAAACGTGGCCACCACTTTCTCCTTTCTCCATTACCAAAACGCTTCCGGCCCAAGTTTGGAATGCCCAGGTTGCATATATCAACCCTATGCTCCCAATCACCACACCTTTTGTGAAGCCCAGCTTTGTGCCAAGCTCCATGCTCTTTTCAAGTGCAGAGCTGAACTTTTCTAATGTCTGACTCTCACCTACATACGAGTAAACTGTTCGGATTGATGAGATTGCTTGTTCTGCAAGGTTACCAGCAACCCCATAAGCATCCTTCATTTTGTCTGCTAAATCTTTCATAACCTTCCCAAATATGATTGTTGGCATTATCATTAAAATCGAGAATGGAAAAGCAGCTACTGCAAGTCTCCAAGAAAGGATGAGCCCTACTATAAAGCTGGAGAAGAATGCAGAGAGGTGAACAAGACAATTGGGTACCTGTATGTATGTGTGTGTGTGTATATATATATATATATCAAGCAGATACAAAGGATATTAACACCAAGGGATTAATTGATATTAAAATTTAAAATTTGAAGGTATTTTTTGAGAAAAAAGAAAACCTTTTCAGCCATTGTGTCCTGAATTAGCTGGGCATCTGAAGATATAGTGGCAATTACTTTGAAGGTTGTGGAAGAATCAGTTTGGCTGTCAAAGAAACCAACTTCTTGCCTAAGGACTGATTTAAGATACTCAGTTCTCATTCGGCTAGTTTGTCTTTCTGCAGTTCTTGTCCAACATACTCCTTCTGCAAAATTATAATTTCACCTCATTGAGTGAAAATTTAACATGAGATATGCTAATCAAATTTTAGATTACGATCCATAATTGCAATAACGTTGTTGCAAACCATTTTGTAATCGCAATTTTATATTGTAATAACTGTATTTTTTCGCAATTTTACTGATTGCAATTCCGATCGCAGTCGTAGTTCAGAATCGTTAGGCTGATTTTTCTGATTAATTATGAAAGTAAAGTTATTTGTGAGTGTATCTAAGTAGGAACTGCAGAAATACTTACCAATGAAAGAAGATAAACCCACCCCAATTCCAATATAAAGCAGCCTGAGAGCGTACTGAGAAACAAAATCACGAAAACAAGTGAATTAATAGCCAGTTGCCTTGTGCAAGTGAACTTGGAGAAAATAGGAACCTCGTTCCACAATTATGGATTAAAAAAATGATGAAATTTATCAAATGCCTTACTAATTATTACGCATTAAAATGATGAAGAAATTTATAATACCACCTGCCTAATTTATTTTACCATCTTGTTTCAAACCTTAAAAAAATCAAAATTCAATTTATTTGTAAATAAATTCATAAAAAGTGTTTAGATTTAAATAATAACTTAAATATTTATTTTATTTATGAGTTACATTTTAAGTAAAGCTTTTAAAATTTGAAACCAGGCAAAATTTGAGGAAATTTCACTAGGATTCATTCAGCTTAAAACATATAATCAATATAATTTCAATTATTTTTAATATTTCAAATAAAAAAATTCATTTGTAAATTAATTAAAATAATTAAACATCATAATTCATTTCTGAATAGATTAAAATCATTTCCATCCAATACATTTGATTCTAGAAAAATTAGTTTTAATTAAGATTATATAAATATTAATTTAAGTAAATATTACATTTATGTTATGTTTAATAAAATATAAATATAAATGATAAAAAAATCATTAATTTAAGTAAAGAAACATAATAGTTCTTTAATATTATAAATATAAAAAATTATAAATATAAAATTTTAAAAGAGTTAAAAGATATAGATTCAAAATAATCTTAATACATCGTAAACAAATAAAATGATAATGAAAAAAATAAGGTTTTAGAAAGTGGGGAGGGTACTCAAAGTGTAATGTATTATTGTTTTGAAGTGTTTTTTTTTTCAAAAAAAAAAAAAAGAAATTTAGCAAATGTCTTTAATTCACTGATTTTTAAAAACGGTCACACTAAAACTCTTTTCTGCATAAGGAAATAAGAAGTTCTGAATGGGAGTTTTGTACAGTGAACCAGTGGAATCGTGCGATTTGGAATACAATTTGAAGGGAAAATCGATTCAGACTGAGATTCAAATTGTTTTATTATCAGATTCAATCGAACTAGACGATTCAAATCGTGAATCATCCAACCAACTTGCATGGTTTTAATAAAAAAGAAAGAAAGAATTCTCTAAAAGTCAAGCATTATAGCATATTAACACAAAAAAATAGTATCCTTTATTACATCTTTACCTTGTCTACAGTATGTTGGGACACAGAATTCTCAGAGCGTGCATACTCATCAATCAAAGTGCCAAGAACAAGCATTGTGACAGGAGTTTGCAAGCCATCTCCAATGCAACCCAAAGTCCCAAACACTAATAGCAGCTTTTCCACACCATCTGCGTACCGCAAAAATCCACCTTTGCTTCCCATACTAATGATAGTGATTAAGATTAATTACACCAAAACATCATCATCTCCCACAACTTATAAGAACACCTTATTTTATAGATGAAATTCTATCTCACTTGGATCCATCAGCAAAAAATTCTTAATTCAAAAAGAAGAGAGATGACAAAGGCAGTGCAGCCACCATAATTAATATGGACCTTTCATATATTAGAATACCGACGTCAAGTGATATATTTGTATTTATATCAGCAGCACATGAAATATTTATATTTCCTTTTTTATGTACGATTAGTGTAAATTACACTGTCAATGTTTTAATATAAATTTTGAGAATATATCATTATTTTTATATTTATCTATCTTTTCTTCTGAATAAGAAAAAACACAAATTCTAAGGATTTGTTTGTTTTGTGAACAAACATCTCCCAAAAAAATTCATTTACTTATATATAAATTAAGGATTTTTATATTATTTATGAATCATATGATTCACAAAATAATCTAGGATACATCCATTAGAATTCAACCAATTTCAATGTTTTGGTGTGCCAATTGTCCTTGTTGAGTTGGATAGTTTTGGGCTTTGGCCTGCAGTTTGTAAGATAACTATAAAATTTCACCTGCTGTCATAAGATGAGATATTATAATCTGAATAAGTAACTGTTTGTGTTTTTGATTTATTGAAAAAAGAGTTTTGATCACGATAAACACTTACAAGTTGCAACGTCCAAACAGGATTTACCAGAAAGACGAATAAGAAATGCTAAGAGTAGACGAAAGGAGAGTTAAAAGCAATGCTTGTTGCGTGCTTGGGGAAGATTACTATATATCGCAGGGCCTATCAAAATGTGGTCAAGAAAAAGGATTAGGCTGCTTACTCCATGTAATACGATAAATTTTGTGAAATTTTTTTTATAATATTTATATTAAAAGTTATAATTTTTATATAAAAATAAAAATATATAAAAATTTTACTGATATAACCTTTAATTATAACGTTGCAATTTTTGATATAATTTTTATACCCAAATTCAAAAACATTTGTATAAGATTTCAGATAAAAAATTATAATTTTGATGACTTTCACATTAAACTTTCATAAAATTAAAGGCTACACTTGTAAGTTTGACATGGTTATGTATATTCAGGGCTGTTTAGCTACATATATAAAAGAATTCGCATCGGTATGTATTCTCATAATTTTTGTACAAATGTTTTTTTCATAATTTTTTTTTGTATAGAAGTTGTCATTTTTATTTAATAATAAAAAATTTCTCAAAATTTTTTTTTATGTAATTTTAAATGATGAAACTACATATTATTCAATACTTATTATATGTAAAAATCTGCACAAATTTATAACTTTTTGTAAAAAAAATTAACAAAATTCTACATATACAAAATTATAATTTTTTGTGTATTTATTACAGATAAAATCCATACAATTTTACACCATTTTATGAAAAATTATAATATTTTATAAAAATTACAATTTTTATATTAAACTATTATAAACACTTATAAAATTTTAAGATACAAAGCATCCTCTGATAGTTTCTTTTGGCCTGCGTCTTTGGCATCGCTACTAAGTGAATGAAGAATATGTTATATATTATGAGGTGGAATATGCATTAGATGTTGATCACTTACCTCCAAATGTAGGACGAAAAACTGAGGTGGGAATGTATCTCTTGACCGTTAGTATAAAACCACACATATAATAATGAAAATACCTTTTTCACCTGTAACTAAAAAAGATACAATACTTCTTTCACAAAAATAATAATAATACACTTCAAAAGAAACATAGCTAGACAGCCTGGCACCACGACAAGACCATCGGTGAAGGAATCTTGCATCAACTTTTTACAATGTTTAGCAATTTGTTTGCTCTCATGCTTTGTTTGGACGGAGGCCGCGGAAGGAAGATGAGAGAAGGGAATTACGTTGTGTTGTGACTTTCTTTTTATTTGACAATTTTGATCAAGAAGAGAAGAGGTTTGAGACTTGTGATTAGTTCTTTAAAATTCTCTATTATTATTTTGTGTTCTTCTAATTTAAAGGATTTTAAAAGATTTTTAAAATATTTAAATAAAAGAAATGAAAATCTTGTTTCAATAATTCATTATCTTCCTTTTTCTTGTGTTTGATATCTCTTGGTGTCTTTCTCTCCCTTTCCCTCTTAACTCCCATGCTTATATTAATGATCCAATTTTTGGATGTTTTAGATCAAAAGTTCTATCTCTCCTACTCTTGATGGGGATTTGAATTCCCTCAATTTCATATGTCAATTTCTTCCGTGGCAAAAATGTATTTTTTATTTTTTAATTTTTATTAAAATTTTAATTTTATCTTATAAGTTTATTTTAAAGCAAATTTATTCCTTAATTTTTTAAAAATATGAAATATTACTCACTAACATAATTTTATTTAATTTTTTAATAGAAATACTTATATAACATTTGACTTGATATACAACGTAGTCAAAAGTAACCTATGTACTTTTATGATTTTTTTTTTTCTCTCTCTCTCTCTCTCTCTCTCTCTCACGTCTTTCCTTTTTTTGAAATCTCTCAATGTTTTTCCCTTACCCTTATTGCCACTGACTTCTTCTCTCCCTTTTCCTCACTCACCGCCGATAATAGTATTGCCTGAAACTATCACTTTCTACATCTCATAACCTCTTCTATCGTCCTCTCTCTAACCCCTCAATGCTCTCTCTCCCACTGTTATATTTAACATTGAATTGAATTTCTAAGGCTATTAATCATTTCTCTAATTTTTTATGCCTATATTGATTCAAATTAATCAAATCTTTTATTTAACTTCTTCATCGGATCCAAGAAGTATCACTACATCTTAACTCTTCTAATTAAGTTAACTTTTTTTTTATTTAATAAAAAAAAATGTTTCAGTGTTGTAAAAAATGCTGGGTAGAAGTGATGATTTATGGTCAATTTAATACTATTGCTTTGGGATGTATGTTGAAAGGAGATACTTCAAGAAAATGAAAGATAATGGAGAAAAAGAAAAAGAAAAAAAAATCATAAAGATACAAAATCTATGCAAACACGTGAAGCCACTTCTAACCACACCAGATGACAAGTTGAATGATATGTTTGTATCTCTATTAAAAAAAAATCAAATAAAATTATATTAGTGAATAACATTATGCATTTTTAAAAATTAAGGAGTAAAATTATTTTAAATAAAACTTAAGAGATAAGATTGAAACTTTAATGAAAGTTAGGGAATTAAAAGTATATTTTCACCTTATTTCAATTTTAAAGAGAAAAAAAATACAATATTCTATTTTAAAACCCATCAATTTATTTAAAACCCATCAATTTAATCAAAAACGATTTTTACAATTACCTCTCCTATAGTATCGTCTTCGGATTCTTTTCCAATGCTACATTTGTTTTAGCTACGTTGGGCCTTACAATTACAAGAGATATAGTACCATTACGATTGAAAGAGTGGGATATATAAACTTGTTAAAATGGATTAATAGGTTTTATAAGGTTAATCTAACAGATAAAAATCGTACGTTGGGTTAGTCCTAGGTTGGATTACTTTTTTATCAAGTCGGAGTCAGGTCAAGTTACTACAGTATCAATTTCAGTCTCAGCTCGATATTTATCAGGCGATTCCAGGTAGATTTTATAACCTATTACATTTTAAATATTAATTTCACATAATTAATTAATTGAAATCAATTATTATTATTATTATATTATTATTATTTTAAATATAATTTATTGATTAAAATAGAAGAAGAAACGTTGCAATTGAATAAAAAAAAATTTCTTTGAATAATTTATTTTTTAAAACTTATAAATTATTCCTTTGATGTAAAATATTGAATGTTTTTAAAAATTTTTTTATGCAACTTTAGTAGAATTAAAAATTGATGTTATTAGTATTAACTTTAGATAGTATTATTATTCTAATATTAAATTATTATTATTATTATTATTATTATTATTTCAAATATAATTTATTAATTAAAATAAAAGAAGAAACATTTCAATAGCATTAAATTTTTTTTTCTTAAATAATTTATTTTTCTAAACTTATAAATTGTTACTTTGATATAAAATATTAATTTTTTTTTTAAAAATTTAGTCCAATTTTAATATTAACCTTAGTGGAATTAAAATCAAATATACTCAACAAATAGAATTCAAAGATAAATCAAATATATAATTAAAGAAACTCTAATTAACACATTGAATAGAATCACCTGATTAACATGATAAGATTTACGATTTGTATTAAGATTACACATTTTTCTATCTTTTATTATTTGTTTGTAGTGCCTTTTGATTTATATTTGAATTGCTATTAATACTATAATTTTTGTATTTGCAACTAAATTTTATTTAGGATTATGACTTAACAAATTTTAATTAATATTTTGAATATACTCACGTGCTTAATTTGATAAGATTTAATAAATTATAATTACACTTCAAATTTTTTGTTTTCCTTTTAGATTTATTTTTTATGTTATTATATGGATTAATGTCAACATTAATTGAATAAGATAAAAAAAAATATGCATTCTTCTTCTTACTCCAAATCTAGCAAAAAAAAAATTATGATTATATTTGTACACATATATGTACTAGATTTATTATTATTTTGTATTATAAATTATTAAAATTATTTGATATGAAAGAATAAGTAATTAAGAAAACTATTTTAAAATTTAAATTAAAAAATAAATTAACAAAAATTACTGTCTTGAATAAGGTGTGTGTATATAAAAAGATAATAGAATGACTAAGAATAATAATAATTATTAATTATTTTATTTTATATTATTTAATATTTAATTTCAATTAGGACTATTATTTAAAGAATATCAAATAATAAAAATATAAATTTATTAAG
>JANHAO010010963.1:0-17325 GCA_026873985.1 Saraca asoca | reverse complement strand
TAAGCAATTCTTATAGTGACCATAATGTATGTAGTCCTTTGACCTGAAATCACCACGGTTCCCTACATGAGGAGTCATTTACTTTAACACTGTCTAATGTTACCTTTAATAGGGTGGCTTAAAAGGTAGTGGTTAGGTATATCACAAATCATGTAGAGGGATATAAGTGATCTAGATGAGATTTTGTCTCTCCTACTTAGGAGGAGTAATATCCATGGGCCCCTTAATTGAGTGGACTATGAAATACATGACCATGCTCAAATGGATCAATATGTGATATTGATTCATTTGTTTTTAATTAGTCACTCAGGGATCAAAAAGCATTGGTTGAATTATTAAGAGGATGACACATTCAATGCCTCGAGTTCAATCTAGATATTCGAACAAAATGGACTAAAGATACATGGAATATTGGTAACCGTTTAGGTATGTCGAATCATTAACATTCTTATTACTTAGGTGGCAGTGATGTATTGCTAGATATCACTCACTGTCTATGATGCTAGAATTAGATTATTTTTTGGTATCATTGCCAACGTAATAAGAGCCTACAGGGTTGCATAATAGAGTGAGCAAAATTGGAATTAATGTAATATAATTAGGATTTTTCATTGGATTAAAAGATCCTTGGAATATAGCCTAGTATAATATAATATGATACAATATTGGATTATATTATTATATTAGAATGTAATATTATTTAATATTAAAGTAATATTATTTCTCTTGGGCTTTATTAAAATTATATTACATTGGGCTTACTTATTGATATTAATTAGACTAAATCAATAACTAAAGCCCAAAAACTTTTCTACATTTTCTATTGGACTAGGACTCTCAGTTGGGCTAGGACTAGGACTATCAATTAAACTGGGCCTAGGTCTTTTCTCACTAAAACCTTAGAGTTATGAATATAACATTAGGAATTAGTGAGGTAGTCGTACAACAACAAGGAGAATGGTAGAAAAATAAGCCAGCTGAATAGAAATAGTTTCTATCAGAAAAACAATTGAGTGATCCTTGAAAAATAAAGAGAGTCGTCTTCTAGCAAAGACGCAGTGAGAGAGGCGATTCCATCTAGCAGATTGAAGTTTTGTGTTGTTTATGTGTGGATGTTGTAGAGACACAGATCTGCCATTCTGTATTGGTGATTTCTACATCCAGCTGCAGCACACCATCCAGCCGCAGCATCCCATCCAACTACAGCATCAAGGAGACGGATTCTAGTGTTGTTGATTTTGCATCAAACCACTGATCTAGGCTGCTGCATTCTACATAAATGCAATGCAATAAGGTATTATCTAAACCAACTAGTTTATATTTTGTGTATGGATCCTTAGTGGGTTTCAAAAATTTTTAATTTTTTTTATGTGGTTGTTGTGTCGAAACCTAACATTAATTTCTATATTCTCATATAATTATGAACATTTCCAAATAGTTTGAAGTATTTCCAAATAACTCCTAATATTTCCAAATAATTCCACATATTTCCATCTTTCATAAGCATATTAAAGTTCTTATGCCAAACATGATTTTTCATAAAAATCAATTATTATAACTATCATAAGCCAAGTTAAAATTTTCTAAATTACTTAAAATTGGTAGAATGGTATGACAACTCTTCTTTTGACTCCCTTCATCCTTATCCCTCTCTTCTCCAACCTTTTCCCTCCATTCATCCTTATCTCTCTCTCCTAAAATAGTGTTGGGCCTTTTCTCCCCTATCACATTTCATTTTGCCAATTTTGGGCTTATTCACCATTGTGGCTCATTTTCTTAAAGATGGATCATTTATCCCTTATTGGATATATATTCATATAACATGGATTTTTGAAACCTTTAGGCCCAAGATCACATAGTTCAAGTCAAGTTTCAAAATACCATCCATGCCAAATCCATTTCAATTTGTTTCTTATCAAAAACATGTTCTAAGGCCAACTTTCTTAATTATTTCAAACATCCTTTTTTATTTTAAACTTGCATAAAATTTTCAAGCAAACTTTTCCTTCTTTGAAAGGCAAAATCATGAGAATCAAAAGTCCTTTTGAAAATTTTTCATGCAAAATTTTGAGGCTTGGCCACCAAATATCAAAATAATCTTGGATGATTCATCCAAGGTATTTTTTGCACATAATGGCATTTTTCACCCATTTTTTCTAGGGATGGCCAAACCTCCCTTGAGAAAGATGGGACATGGACTTATTTCCTTACACTTCCAAATCATAGACATTAGTAATATAATATTCTCATCTAACTAAAAAAAACCTATGTAATGAACTTCACACCTAAGATCTTGATTTACCTCTCAAGATCTATGCTAAAAATTTAAAAAAATCATAAGTAGAATATACTTAAAACTCAAACAAATGTCTTCTTGAATCATTTATGTCCTTAAAGCTGAATCCACGATGCTTCAATGAAGCCATTCCTTTTCTTTTCACAACATGCCATCTTAGTATAGTTTGAGTAATAGTAAGTTATAAGGAAGCTATAAACAAGCAAATATACAAGTCTAGGCAAATATTTTTAAAGTAAACTTATCAAAGAAAGGTTAGAGAGTCACTCATGCTCAAGAAAGTTTGCTTGAAAAGGATGAGCCTAGATCAAAGTAAAAGGGGTTATTTT
The DNA here is from genome assembly GCA_026873985.1 of Saraca asoca. Classification (NCBI taxonomy): domain Eukaryota; kingdom Viridiplantae; phylum Streptophyta; class Magnoliopsida; order Fabales; family Fabaceae; genus Saraca; species Saraca asoca. The sequence continues at coordinate 14,700 of JANHAO010010963.1, read as the reverse complement.
CAAGTAGAACAAACTTTTGAGCATAAAGAGAACTTAAAAGAAGATCCCATCATCTCCTTTCTCCTCTTGGTTGAACCACTTTGGCCTTGCAAGGTCACCTCCTCTTGATCTTGTAAGGTTTTACAAAAGGATGAGTATAGTTCTTTATTTACTTGACAAAAAAAAAACCCTCTTCATATTCCTCATGTATTGGAAACATCTCATCTCTTTTGACAAAGTTTTTCTTTAATTCAAAAAAGAAGAAAGATGAGGAGATGAAAATAAGGAGTGGAAGCTGAAGAGCCTACCTTGGACACTTAGAGGATGGCCAAATGTTGAAGCTTGAAGAAGTGAAAATTTGAGAAAAAGTGGGAGAGAGTTTGGCTAGTGTGTGTGTGGGTGGGTTGCTATGAGCTTGGAGGGAAAAAAAAGAAGAAAAATAGTTTTCGTTGCTTTTTGGTAGAAGTGAGTAATTAAAAGAAATGGTGTTAATGAAGAAATAAGAAAAGAATTGTCTAAATGATGATGATTCATAAGAAAATTCTTTAGAAAATCTTACTTTGATTTCAAAAGATAATGCCTCATTTTACAACTTGTCTCTTCCTTATTAAATGAGGTGGGTGAGCTGTCTTAATGCATTTAAGGAAAAGAAGATGATGAGGGCTTCCTTTTTCCTTCCTTAGATTCAACCATTGAGGAGACATGAAGATTTTTCTTTCTTCTTGCTTCTTTGCTTGCCACATGGCATACTTGTACCAAGTTTTAGACACTTTAATTATATATATAAATAAATTTGAACAAAAAGACAGTACGTAAAAATATAAGGACATAGGTACACTGGGTATTATCATATGTCTATTTTTTAAATACATTGATAGATCATCAATTAAGTATTCCTAGTTTAATTTATGGCTAAAATGCTATCAATTGTGCAAAAAATCTATTAATATAGGTATAATACCAATTCCTTTTCAATGGGCCAATTGGTCTTTTTCTTGCAAATGGGTCATGGTTTAGGCTTTTTTTTTCAAGGCCTAACCATGCCCTTCATGTTCTTAAATACAAAAGGTTATGTTTTGAGCTTCTTTTAAGGGATCAAATTCTTGCCTCTTCCTTAATTCTCCTATATTAGGCTAGTTTACTAACTTTAAGCCTAATTCTTGTTAGACTTATCCTATTTTTTTTTCTAAAATCCTAATAATCCAATATCTAATGGACTTCTTCTTATATCTCTAAGGCTCCATCCCATGGTCTTAACTCTTAGGCTTTATCTTATATATATTATTATTTGCTTTTAGTTGTGGTCCAAATCCCAATGATCCATTTTCATGCTTCCAAAGTTCTAATAGTCTTAGTTTCTATTGGACATCTTCAACTCTCCAACATTCTAATGGACTTATTTCTTAGACTTACTTTTCCAATTTTTTGTATGTCTAAATTCTAATGAACTTATGCATATATTTTAGAATTCTGATGACCCTAAGTTATTGGATTTTCCATTTCTATATTCCATTATAATAAAAATTATTGTGTGAATCTCTTATATATGCCAACAAATTTTACAAAGAGGTTGTGCTTATAACCCATTACACCTAACATTTGGTTAAGCTACAATTAAATATATGATATAAATAAACATACAATAGAATAATAACTCAGAGCCTAGTGGTGAATTATGATTCCTAATTGATCAGATGATTGCTTGGTTGGAGCCTACCTAGCTTAGAATGCTTTTTTAGCCTCACTCGTGATTAAAGGGGGACGAATGATGAACATAAATTAATAAGCCAATCATATGTGAATGCATGGCACATCCAAGGTTTTGGTTAATAACATCTAGCCAAGGGTGGTTGTTGACAATGGATTTTCGTTATGATAGAATCTAGCCAACAAAAGTGGTTCTTTTGGGACTCAAGCTGCAATCTGGTTTCAATCCCAGTAGATAAATGTAATAAGGCAAGAAGAAGAAGGAGAATAACAAAGAATGAAAAGCCTTTTTAACATGGTTTAGCCAAATCCAAACAGTACCAAACCCTACATCCACGATAGTGTATTGATATGGAAGAATTTCCATAAAGCTTCAGGATAACAAATTGTGCTTCTTCAGCCTTAGCTTCTTCTCTCTACAGAGTGCTCCTTCTTCCTATTTATACTGGAGAAGGGGCTACGATAGTAAATTTATAAGTTGTAAATATGTTACATCATGCAGTGTTCGTACAAGATAAAACATATCTTTTAATTCAGCTATTGTAGATTGCATTTTGTGGATGAGACCCTTGTCTTCTGAGTGTGTCATACACTTGTCTCCTACTCAGGGGATTCTGGGTGAAAGTCATTCTTGGCGAATTAGAACCCCTAGTTGGAGATCGTTGCTGCCTTCTTTTGAGACTAAGCTTGTTCTCACTAAAACGAGCTTATGTGAAGAGGGTTATTAATTGCGCAAGCTGAGGCTTCACACACCTTAGTGAGCTAGAGCTCTACAACTATTTGGGTCTTTTATCAGCCCATTTTGGGGGCTCACCCATAACAATGGTTATGATGTTGGTACATATCAAAAGATTACTTTGCCCCCAGCTTTTGTAAATAATCAGACATGGTTACTATAGCCAGATTTTGAACACTTTTATTCCATTAAACTATAAGCTCTAACCTAAGCTTTGGAGGGGCCTTGGTGATTTGCATTCTTTAAACCTCCTTGCAGGTTAATCTAGCCATTGGAGAAAGTGTTCATCAAATATTTCCTTCAAGCTATAGTAAATTGTCATTCCAATGAATAATCTTTTCATTGTTAAGTCACAATAATCATATAAGTTTACACATGTTAGCTATGTTAAACAATTAGAAATGAAAACTTCTAAATTAATGCACATTTGAAGCTAATTACAAATGAAAATAACTTTTAAAAAATTAATTATAAGAAAAAAAGTACAATAAGAATAAAATTATAAATTGAAATAAATTGCAACTACTAAAAGTTTAATTGAACCTAGCTATTACATTTATAGCAAATCAAATACAATTGATTTATATATTAGAAAAATAAAAATTATAATTAAGAAAAAAAAGAATTATTTCATCTATCCAATGTCAATCACTACTTCCCTTAGTGTGGTAGTTGACTATGGAGCTTGAATTGATGAGCTTCGACACATTGGGCAACTAGCATGCAACTTAAGCCATGGATCAACGTAGCTAAGGTGGAAGCCATGGCCACAATTAGGAAGAAATCTCAAGGTATCGATTTCTTTATAGTCTGCGAAGCAAATAAAGCAGCAGCAAGAGACTGGATAATTAGCTTGTCATGCTTCAGAACAAAGCAGCTTTGGGTAACTATGAAGAGTTGTTTCATCAAAGTCTTGTTGTTGTCCTATTGTTACCCTAACTAAGTCTTAGTTTCTATTGGATAGTGGAATGCCACTCAAAAGATGGAATGCATTTTTGAGACCAGTGAAGGTGGATGCAATATTGTTCATCTTTGTTCAATTGTTGAATAACGCAAATTAGAGAAGTTAAGTTTAATGTTTGTTGAAGAAACATAAGGGGCAATTTTGTAATTTTGTGTGTTTAAAGTGGTAAATATTTATGTCCTTTTCATATTTTTTGAAAAATTTGTGCTATTTTGTGGTCAACTTTTGATTGATAAATTATTGATTATAGTATAGTCAAATTGTGGATTCAAAGTTTCTTATGAAAAAAAGGATAACTTTTAGAAAATTAAAGGGATAAATGTTGAAAAAAAAAAGAAAAAAATTAGAAAAAACATGTGTGTCAACGTGGATAATGATGAATATAATTTATACTTATTTTATTTTCATTTATACTTGATTTATTGTCATGTCTATGTAGTTAATTGAATGCTTGAATTTGGTTTTGTAGTTTGCTCAGTTTTTGTATTTAATTAAATTTATTCGATAAATTTATACTATTTCAAACTATTTCAAGTTTTTGGGGTATATATTGAGTTCTAGATCTCTTTTTTGGGTCATTTATATATCTTTGGAAAGTTAAGAGAAATATCTAAAAATATTATATAGAGCTTAAAGCCTAGTTCAACCAGTTTGAAGGTCAATTAAAGTCTACAATAAGAAAATAGTATTATCTTGCAATCCAAAGCTAGTTTCGGTATTTTCATCATAAGTGGAGTTTCAGCCATGATTTTGGTATAAACCTAAGCCCATAGGATAACTAAGATCCATTCCTACAACTTTTTTGAAGGACTTGAAGTCAAACTACACCGTTTTGAATTAGTTTCATAACTATGGACTTGGTGTAAAATTTTGTTATGGGTTGGACGACTTTGAAAACTTGTCTTAGTTTTGGTCCCATAACTAGAGTTAAGAATCAAGTTTTTATGAAAGGTGAAGGCCATTGAACACCTAAGTGACTAAGATACACTTCAAATGAATGGAGCCATGTCCAATTAAGCCTTCTTTCAACCTTCATCAACAACTCAATCAAGAGGTAGTGTAGTGAGCCTATAAATACTAAGATAAGCCATAATTGTAATAATTTTTAGATTTATTTCTGTATTCTCTCTAATTGGAGAAGGAGAGGAGCTTTGCCGAGGTAAGACTCCATCCTAGTTAGATTTATTCTTTCTTTTTTATTTTTACATTAATATATAACTAAACTTTCATTTCAATTAAGGGAAATTCTGCACTAATTCTTTTATTAATTGTGAGACGTGCTTGTAATTTCAATTTATTCCTAATTTGATTTTCTATTTTAATACTTATAATTGCTTTGGATGATTAATTAAGGTGTCTAATTAATTAATTATTTATTATGATTTACTGTTAGTTAAATTTTCATAGACAATATGTTGTTGTTTGTGCCTGTTTGGTCGTGGGATAGCAATAGGGTTTTGATATACTACTGTGATAAGTCAATTTTTCTAGATAATTAAGGGTAATTACATGAGTAACTATTGGGAGTAATTTAATTAATTAGACTTAGTATTTTCAAAACTTAATGCGATTAGTAAATTGATTGAGGTGCTGGGCTTTAACTGATTTAGCAATAAGAATCAATTAGGTGTTGAATTTAGTTGGCAAATTTAGAAAAAAATTAACAAAAATTAATTAGGTGTTCAACTTAATTAGTTTCTTCGCTAATTGGTCAAAGTAAGAATGAAATAATTGTGTCAAGGATCAATCACAAAATTTGTTGCAAGAGTCCCTTTAATTAAAATTTTTTAATTTTTTTGTAACATCCTTGGATTGAAACTTTCTCATTTAATTTTTCCTTCCATTTTTATTTCTGTTTTCTATGCATTCAAATTGTTTATTTTAATTCCTATTGTAATTAGATATATAGCATCCCATTTTACACTGCAAACACATAGATATTAACCATTAATTAATGAGAATTAGATCTTCACTCATTCTAACTATTAGCTTAAGTAGTTTAATATTATTTTTACCGGTCTTAACAACTATCATATAACTAAAGAAATAATTAAAAAAATTTAAATAATTGAATATTTAAAAATCATATCTTAATTAAAATGTAAGACATATTACGAGTAGTTATACATGTTGGTGTTGTAAATGAAATTACACAGATGATGTAGGAAAAATAGTCCATATTACAATTGTGGGATGCAGTGTAGCTGCAACAACTCAAAATTATAAATTTATAATGATATGTTAAATCACATGTCAGGTCGTGACACCATAATATTTGTAACTAAAAGTCTGTTAAAATTTATTGCTCAAAATATTTATTAGTTAAATAGCAAAATATTGTTTTCTTCATTAAAATTTAAGAAAATTATGCAAACCTCCCTTCTAATTTAAAAATCTATAATAACTTTTCTCATATATTCATAGCCTACAATAATCTCAAACAAAAATTAAAATGTGTTACATGTGCACTTAAATTTAATTTTTCTCTCATTCAATTTAACTGTTCGAACTTTTTAAAGTTTATAATTGATAACAAAAATATTTAAAATATTTTATATTATTTAACTTAAAACTGATGAGAAGTTTTTCTCACCATTTTACAAATAAAAAATGATAAATCAAATTTAAGTGTAATTTTTTTATTTTTAAAAAGTTTGAGTAAAATTTTAAGTTAAAAAATGGCGTAAATTCGCTTGACTCTCAAGAGAATTCAAACCATTTTGCTGGGTTAAAACCATGGGCGCCGCTGTGTACTTGCACAAGTTCTCATGCCGTGTAGGACAAGTGGTCCTGATAATGACTTTATGTAAAGGCTAGATTATCTGTATATGACATATGCAATACTTAGAAATCATTTTTATAAGGATAGTTCTTCCTTGCTTGTAGACTATAATAATTACTAAATTAATGAAAGAATGCACGGAAGTGATTTTTACTTAAATTATTTTCTTTTAAACCTTTTAGATTACACTTAAATTTATCTTAATTTTATTTCTGCTCCAAATATTTTTATTTTTTCAACAACCTTGTATATCAATAAAAAGTAAGATGGGCTAGATGATTTTTTTTTTCTCCACAAAGATGTAAAAATATTTTTCTAAATTCAGATTTGTCCTTTATCAAATTGCTTAGAATCATTAAAGAGGAAAGTTTTAAAAGTGCAAAAAGCCCGACATTATTTTAATGAGGTTAAGGAAAATAAGAAAATCAAATGCATCTTTTTGTATTCAATAAGGAAACTTAATAATGTTTTTGAAAGACAGAGAATAAAATTTAGAAATTAAAACTTGGATTGATGTCTTCAAATTAATTAAATTAATTGTCATCAAATTATTACAACTCTCATGTATTAAAATACTAAAATTATCATATAAATAAATATAGTTACCTATTAAATATTGCAAAAATTAATGAAAACTTAATTTCACAATTATAATTATTTTAGTTTACTAAATATCAAAATAATTCTTATCAAATTGTCCCAAATTTATGTGTTAAATTATTAAAATTACCAACTAATTAAATACAACAACATATTAAACATATTCAAAAAGTAATGAAAATTAATTTTCTTATATAAATGACTTATAATTCTAAATATCGGTTCAATACAAATAACCCATTATAAAAATCTATTTGGAGCCATTACTTGATATGTATATAGATCAAAATATATGGATACAATAAAAAAATATCACATAATCATTTTTATACTAATTAATCTATTCTCCTGACCATCTATCTTAATTTCAAATCTAAACAACATTTCAAACAATAATTTAACACAAGAATTTATAATAAATATATTCGTAAATGGAGAATAATATAATGGATAACTCGTGGTTTAAATCTGATAAATGATTAAAAAATTATTCAGCAATAACGATGGGCCAGGAGAAAGTGGATCAAATGGATTGTTGAACTCTTGTGTGTAGGTTACCAACTGAAGCTTAAAAAGGCCAATTCTTCAAAACCACAAAATCATCTTCCCACAAATGATACTACAAAATTTTAAGGAAGAAATGTGTCCAAGGGAAAACTTCTCTGTCAGGGAGACTTTGAAAAATATGTTTCCGTGTGTAGGAGAGCAAATATCCTTAATAAACATAAAAAAAAAATTAAAATTTATTATTATATGATGTGACTTTATTAGAAACAAGGATGACATGTATGACCAAAATAATATTATTGTGGCATTACTGAAAGAAATTTCAAAGAACCTCCTTTATTAAATAGTATAGATTTTATGAATTATCAAAAGAGCAAGACTTCAATATCAACACTAAAAGTCCACACGTTCAAACGAAAACTTTTGAGTTTGGCTTATATAGTAAAGGGGAAATCGAATTTTTTTCTTTTCCAATTCTAAGGTGGTTAGATTTTGCCCTTCATCTATTTAATTATTTATTTTATTAAATTAAATAATTTTTTTATGAACTTTTTAAGTAATTAAGAATCATAATGTTATTGGTATCTTGGCTTATCACATCATTTTTTTCGTACATAATTTTGAACTTATTTTCATATATTCAATAAAATTTTATATAATTAATTTAATTTCTATTAATTACATAATCTAAAAATTATGTGTGAAAAATGGCTTAATATATGAACATACAATAACAAAGTGATTTGTGTTTAAAATGTTCATAAAAAAAATCAAATGATTTGATAAAATAGTTAATTAAGTTGATGATGCATGTTAATTCTAATGTTTTGTATAATTTGAGGTTTTGATTCTAAGTTTTTAAAATTAGAGGGGACAAAATCTAATTACCACAAAGTTGAAGGGAGTTTTATGCATTTTTCCCTATAATAAATATAGAGGTATTTTATAAAAGAATATATTTAAACCAATAAAAGTATTTGAATTTCACCAGAAAAATTTTAAAAAAATTGATGTTTCAAAACATTTCCAAGTTTGGCAACTGAAATTAGTAATATACTTGTTCTCTCAAAATTATAACAATATAAATATAAGTCCTATATAAACTTATGTACAAAAATTATAGAAATACAAATGCGTCTATTAACAAAAAGCAACAATATAATCTTATATAAACTTGCCTGCTATAATTTTTCAAATTTTGTAGTGGAAACATTAATCTTGACTTAAATCATGATCAATGTATACACAAATTCATTATGTTCTCTATCTCTAAATCCACTTCAAATATCTAATCATGAACAAATGCATCTTTTAGTGGTTGTAAAGTGTTTACTAGAATCGTTTACAGCTGAAATTACATATCCTAAGTTCCATAGGTCTTAAATGGTATCTCTAAGAGTAAAACGACGATCATAGGAAAGTAAAATATATATAGCGTTTTGTAGTGGTTTTATGATAATATGATTTTCATATTAACTAAACATTTCTAAATATTTTTCTCTATTTAAAAATTATTTGGAAGAAATCATCTTAACTAGACTTAAATTTCTTAAATTAAGGAATCGTTAACTACACAAATCACCTGTAGAAAATTTGCTCAAAAAAATAAATAACCAACAGATAAGTTCAATGAAGATTTAATCTCTTTGTTTATCTCAACTTATTATTTAAATAAATTAAATAATTATAGGATAATATGTAAGACCCAACCTAGAACCGTCTTTGACTAGTGCAGGATCTTACTAATATATCACTTAACCAAGCCAATTCCATTTCTCTATCATACTTATGTTTATAAAAGAGTATTTTTTTTTCTTTTAAATGTGTGTATATAGAAGTGAGAGGTAGCATTTACCATATGAACTCAAATATGAAGAGTACGCATATATCCAAAAATAATCATCAAATGTATGTCATGACCCACCCAATGGGTAAAGCCAAATAGTTGGAAACATAGCTATACAAAATCATGATAAGCTTATACACCTAAGCTAAATTAAAGCTAATCCTACACTCTATACAAAACAATCAGTCCTCATGATTCACTAAAATATCCTATCAAAGTATCCTTTAGTGAATAAGGTAGGAATATCTAGCCTTACCAATATTTAGCTTTGACATTATACATAAACCAACTCTTATTGAGGTTCGTAAAAATAAAGTAGCGGACATAGAGATGTGTCATGGTCATTATTAGAGTGTTCTTATACACCAGTATCTTGTGGAGGTGGAGTGATACCTAAAAAAAAAAAATCAATAATGAGGGTAAGCCATGTAGACTTTGCAAGTAAATTTCATACAAAAGTACTCTAATAATCCTAGTAGTCTTGAATGTTTTATCCCCTACGTACTTTACATACAACACTCACTTATGTTCATACATGGAGGAGTGTCTTGTGTCATTTATTCAAAAATTTCATGTTTCTCATGAATCATTTTTTAGTTGCAATTTAGAAGCATAATCATGCTTAGTATCAATCCTTTATGCACAAGTGTTCCATGCATACTTTGTTCTCATTTGTATAGTTCTATTCTCATTTTTGTTCAACCAAAATGATATGTGTAATAATGATTTAAGCATAAATGATGGAAACAAAATTAATAATCCAACACATTAATACATGCATTCACACACATATTTTTCCACCTTATTACTTTCAAGCCAATCTTTTCCATCTTTCCTCTGCTTATTCCTCAAAGGCCAACTTTATATGTCTTTCCTTAAATTTATATAGCACGTTTGCATGCACTTACATCACCTTGATTTCTCTTGCCAAATTCATGGACTTCCTATATTCTAAATATGGATTCAAATCTTGTGATCACACTTTCATTGATTTCTTAATTCATCATCATATTTCCATACACAAGACCTTTGGAGCCTTCAAATACATAGCAAAGACAATCATAACCTCTTTTTATAGGGCTTGATTGAAAACACACCCACACACATTATATTTATTTAGTCATTCTTTACCACACAAATCATTAAGGCTGAAACACTCCTATACATAATTTAAATTTATTTCATTGAATGCCATTCTAGTTATTTATTTTTCCCAAATTCCTTTATTTGTTTTAGTCTTTAATTTGTATTTCTATGCCTAATATTGTCGTCTTCTAACATGCACTAATTAGTTGTTTAAAATTTTACATGTTTGTTTTTAAAAATAGTGCTTATAAGCCATTTAATGCCCAATAGGCCCATTCATATTGTCTTACCATCAAGTAATATGAACTGAAGCTTAATAACCATTCAATTTAAATGTAGGTTCAAGAAACACTTGGCCTCTATTTGGCCCTTATATTTGGTCATAAGGTCCATTTTAAGGGCAATTTTCTTCTTTCACAAAAACACAAAGGGGTTAATGACCCAATAATAAAATAACGCATGCAAAGTTAAACATTTATGGATTGGGCCCAACATATAAATCTCTTCATAATAAATCTATCAAAGCTATTTGACAATCATGGCTTCTAACTTATGCATTTCTTCCCTTTACTTCTTGCCCAAACTTCAGATTTTCTTGATTCATATATACAAGATTCTATACTTAGGTTCTTATAGGGTTTCATATAAAATATACTTAATCTAATAAGCCATGCAATAATCAAACAAAAAGTTCCACATACAAATTCCCTAAGTGTACACAAGTTTCCAAATTTTCAATCATACATTCCATTAATTGCATGTAACATTCTTATGTGATTCATGAGCAGCCACTCACACAATTTTATACAACTATTGCTACTAAAGTTCACACATATGTTCATAAAAATTCAATCTTTACATCATAATCTTGCTTACACAAATATTAAAATTTCCAAGTAAGTTCTAAATCACTAGGATCAAACCTTAGGGCCATGTTTAGGCAAAATTTCACTCTCCTTTACCCATTAGCCAAAGAGGCCGAACCATACACCCTAAAGTAATGGACTTTCTTGCTCACAAATTTAACATGCAAGATCATACTCATCTATATTATCAGGCTAGTTTAAATTGAGCTAGAATATTCACTATGTTTCCAATAATGATCAAAGCTATATTTAAGAGGATGGGCTTTTCATTCTTAAATTTTTAGCATGTAAATTTATTTCAAGAATCTTTTTCATGCCATAACCTTGTTAGCACCAAAATAAACTAAAGCATCATCGAAAATCCCCCTTATGGTCGAAACATGGAACACCTTACAAGTGCAAATTTTTGTTTCTTCTTTTAAGATTTTAAACATGCAAAGAACATTCCAAAGATATCAACTATCCATATTTCAAGGTTAAATCACGTTGCATGTTCTTTCTTATATATTTATTAAGAGTTCCACTTGATTAGATGACCATCCTATCTACCCAATCTATATGGGAATTAATGGGTAGGTTGAAAGACTATTGAAGTTAAATTTGTGGAGAGAGTATTCACCTTGAAGAGGATGAGCTTGATTGAGAATGGAAGCCATGGTTTTAAAAGAAAAATACCCAAAATTACTCAATGATCAACATGCACAAGAAGGGAAAATTGAAATCAAAGAGGAAGATGTTGTTAGGATGGATGCCTTAGAGACAATCAGTTGTAATGGTATAGAAACTACATATCATAACATATTTAATAAACATGATACTTTGGCTTCTTTATGAATTTATTTTTAATATATATATGTTTTGATATATGTATGCTATATTGGATAAAGTCCTTGAAATATGATTGTGTATAAACAAATTACAATTAGGTTGTAATTAAGAGATAATTTATACATATAACTGAATTTCTAAATATCCTTGGTTGTCAAATTATTAAGAATATAGGATATCAATAATTTGAGTAAACCAACATATTGTTAGTATAGATTCTAAATTGATTAAGAGGCCAAAGCATCATCCTCTTTGGTAACAAAGGAAATATTCTAAAGATGTTTTGACATTTGTGCTATGATAAAAATCAGAAGCTAATATATTGATTGATGCATAAATGAAGTTTTATGCATAATCAATTAATGATACATAAAAGTAGTTTTATGTATAAATGATTGTGAGATAGCACATGGTCAAACATACACCTTGGATCAAATGTTCATAAGGTTAACACTTGAACCATACCCTAATTTGAATATCAAGAGATAAAGGGATTGAATTACATACTAACACCTTGTCATGAAAGGTTTGATTCTTAAATAATCTATTCCTAGCATTTGGGTGGTCATGATGCTTTGCTAGAAACTAACCATGATCTATGAATTTATTTGAATAATTTGGAGAGATTGTGCTTGAATTAAAAGGAGTTTTAATTCAATTGAGCTTATCAAAGCTTGTAAATGAATTTATTGCCAGCATGCATGGAAACCTAATGGGTCACACACAATAGACTTACTTTGATCCAAAGTCAAAGGAAAGTTAGAATGCAAAATGTTATGAATTCAAGAGTTGAATTGGATTAACATCTTGGAAATTTGAAATGATTAATTAAGTGTTCTAATGTGATTAGAAGTGTTAATTAATTAAAGATTTAATAATTCTAATGAAGATTATAATTATTAAATGTTAGTAAATTTCCATAATTGATATTTACACATTAAAGAACATTTATATCAACACTAGAGGAGATCTAGAATAAAGGAATGGTTCCTTAATTAGAACTTGTTCTAAATTAATTAAAATTATTAGATGATGACTACAAAAAGAGAGTTTATTAGTGAGGACTCATAGGAAAGTGTTTTGCCTTGTTGGATACAAAGGAGGGAGCATTAGGCTAAGGAGTGTGGACTCATTGGGCCTAAAGGGTGAACTAGCCAAGTAGCCCTTGCACCTTGAGTGGACAGCACCAACAAGGGGTAACCCTGGCTTCTATGTTACTCGTTAAGCATCCCCATTCTTGCTTGTGAGCCAAACTCCTCTATTTAAAGAGGAAAGAGGCCAAATTGAATAACACAAGAGTGTTAGCCCTAGCATATGTGTTGTGTGTCAACTCTTTTTATGATCACACTCATTTCCTCTTTGCATTCAAACACTCAACCCTACCTTAGTGAATTTTGATTCCTTGGAGAGCTGGCACCTCCTTGTGGTCTTGATATTGATATAGCAAATCAATAGATCTTTCCCTTATTTTGGTTAAGAAATTCATATACTCTTTATTATAGCTATGATTTTGAAAGAATTGAACAATGCTGTTAATTTTAATTTGAGTAAACAAATGGTTTGTTTCAATTAGCACAGTGGAAGATTATACCATTCAAGAATTACATTAGATTGATCAAGATTGTAGAAGTAATGTACAAACTAGAAATCAAATAAACAGAATTGCAGTATTCAATGTAGCAAAAATTTAGAAATATAAAATCTGTGACTAAGCAAGAGTATAAATGTAGAAATTAAAGAATTAAGACACAGATTTTTAAAGTGGTTTAACTTGAATTGAAACTGTAATTCAAGTCTACTCCACGAGATCAATATTATATGATCATTTTTATTAACTAAACATAAGAATTTAATAGGGTTACTATTGACTAGTTTTACAACAAGAAATTAACAGGCTCTTGTAATACCTGAGATACAAAAATTCTAAATCTAACCTAACTATGATCAACTTCATAGCTAAGAAGATCTAACTAGAATTCAATGCATCTACTATAAATTGTAATGCACTTCACAATTTTAGAAAGATGCAAAGGGAAAATTAACCTTTTCCTTTGTATCCAGATTTCTAACCCTAGAAATCTTAAAGAATAGAATAAGATAGAGTTTAGAAATATGAACAGTGAAATTGAGATGTGAATCTCAATTAGCTATGTAGAAATCACTTTATAATTGCTCAAGAACTATTAGAATCATTGAATCTAGGTGAGATAGAAAATAACAGATGAAAGCTTTAAGTTCTTCTTAGCTTTCGCAGTAGTGTATTATGAAAAGTTATATTTAGAAAATAGGGTTTGGTCTATATATAGTTGAGTTAGAAGATAACTAATTTTTCAGTGCTTGAATCGATTCATAAATTGATTCATGATAGTTATAACAAACTTCTTACTAACTAATCGATTTGTAAATTGATTTAGATCACATGGAAATTTATCTTGGAATTGATTACTGAATCAATTCGATTTTCATTGAAAAAGGATCTAGAATCAATTGTAAAATCAATTTGGAAAAATTCCAAACCTTCGATAAAAAAAAATTCCTTCATGAATCGATTGATGATGAATCAATTCAGATGTATTTCACAAGTTTTTAATATGAATCAATTCACACAGTGAAAAATGATTTTTACAAAATTTTAACTTGTGAAAGAGTATGTACAAAATTTGTCAAGAAACTTATGTTTGAAAAACTCATTTTCGGTAATTTGTTTTACCTCATTGTAAGTTATTTTTCTTAGAAGACATACTTGAGCAATTTGAAAGTAATTTCTAATACAAAAGATCCTAATAAATAGAATAAAAG
>JANHAO010010962.1:0-17289 GCA_026873985.1 Saraca asoca | reverse complement strand
ATATTTTTCACATATAAAGAGTTTCTTCTTTTCTTTACCTTAGTATATTTTTCACATATTCTTTCATATTTTCTACCCTGTTTCTATCATACAACCACATACTCTTCCCTAACATCAAGAAAGTTCTACAAGGATGTAAATATATAATTTCTGAGAAATTTTAAAATTTAATGTTCCTCAATTTAGGAATAGTCATTTGAAAATGGAATTAATTTTACCACTTAAATATAGGACTATCATTGTGATGGTAATAATATTTGTAATAATGCAATAATGTGTATGCTTGTGTTTATGTAAAATTAATTAAAAAATTAGGACAAAATGCCTACTTGAGGTGCACGTTGGTGTATCTAACATGAGAACTTATGGTATATTTGCTTCTAATGTATTTAAATTGGTGTTTGCCATTAATTGGTCATAATTTATGGTGGGAAATATTGTTAGTCCTATCATAATATTAAGAATTTTAATATTATTATCTTTTGTATTTCAATAAATAAAAAAACTACCTTAATTTTAATATATATGAATCTGACTTATCCAAATACAAAAAATAATAACACTAAGATCTTAAAATTATAATAATATTAAAAATATTTTCACCACTGTGATTGATAAAATGGCTATACTATATATATTGTAATGATTTAATTGTCTCCGGTGGCATCCACACACAATAAGGTGTTCAGACTTCACGTGCATGGGCGCTCGCCAACTCCAAGTGATGAAGGCTTGGCCATGGGCATTCGTCATCCAAACATTGGCCTATGCAACAGATGCATCTTGTAGCATGGGACGCGCTCATGTTTATGCGGCATTCTCTTTGCTATGCTTTATTGTCACATTTTGCACCTTGTGACTAAATTTGGTAGACAAATGTGCTTAGTTTGGAATGAAATTTAGGACAAAATTAAGTATGAAAAGAAAGTTATGTGATGTGAATTTAAAAGAAAATGTACATATAAATTATTTTTCTTATTTTCCCTATTTTGAGAATACTTATATAATGTCACCTAAAGTAACTTCTCCAGCGATAGTAAATAAGCATATAATTGTAATCCTTAAATTTTTACCTTTGTGACAATGCATTATGGCTCATTAGATCCTTTCTAAGTTAGGAAAAAAACCCTCATGTCAATTCATAAAAAGTATATCTACTTATGCTAAAAGGGCTTTAGCTTAGAATGCTTTTTAGAGGCAATATATGATGACTTGGGTGGGAGTTGAGACATTAGTCTAGAGGTACAAGTGTGTGGGTAGATGCCTCCCTTACACACTCAAAACTTTGTAACACTGCTTTATATGAATGAAAGAAGTAACCCTCTTTTTAAATAAATATTGCCCAATGAATTTATCCATTTTTAGCTATATTCATCCATATTTGTTCAAATTGCATGAACGTATCATTTTTGCCTATATGAGTAGATTGGTAGCTTATGTTGTGTTTGCTATTTATGGATGCCGAAGTGTGATATATATTGTGAGTGTTGTTCATTGATTTCGAAACTAAGATAATGTATGACTGGTTAATTGCTTATTCTTGGGTGCTAAGACACTAAATGTTATGTTAGGAGACTAAGTATCACACATCCCATTAATCAAGCTATCAGACCATGAGACTTATGCATAAGGCAGCATTCGCCTACATGCATGATGGAATTAGGCATTCTCCTTGATGACATTATGAATGGTGCATTCACCCTAAGTCTTTGATATTCTCACAAACTCCTACGAAAGGTGGCATCTTCAATTAATTAGCTATGGTTCCAAGTTTTATGCAGGAGATAAATGGTGAAAAGAGTTAACATAGTACTGAACTAACCTAGTGGCATGCATTTGCTGAATTGGGTGTGTTTCTTCTCTTTCCTTTAGGCAATGGCAATGCTCAAGATAAAAAAAAACACTAAAATCATGGAAAAGGGACCAACTTCCTAATGGGAGATTTCAAGATCTGTTTGGGTTTGTTAAAAGAATGTATTCTTGATGGGAAAGGTGAGAGCATTGGTGATTGGATACGGTGGCTTTTAGGCAATGATGGTAGGTTCTTAGGTTCAAACTCTTCAAGCAATAGTGAAAGAAGAGTCACAAACTATACTAATGATAAATTTCTTTACATAGGGGTGGTGCTAGAAACTTGCAAGACAAAAACAAGTTAAGGGATGTGTAACATTCGTTGGCATGTACAAGAAATTCGCATAATAATTCTTATTATAATGGAATATAGAAAAAAATATAATCCAAAATATAATCCAATAACTTAGGGTCTTTAGAATTCCAAAACATAAGAACAAGTCCACAAGAATTTGGACTTAAAAAATTTGGAACAGTAAGCCCAAGAAATAAGTCCATTGGAACGTTGGAGAGTAGAAGATTGCCCAATAGAAATTACAATCATCAAAATCATGGAAAATGAAAATCGATTCATTAGAATTTGGCTCACAACTAGAAACAAATACAAATCTATATGAGATAAAGCCCAAGAGTCTAGGCTATAGGATGGAGTTTTAAAGATATAACAACAAGCTCATCAGAGATTGGATTATTAGGATTTCGAGATTAAAAAAAAAACAAGATAGGTCCATTAAGAATTGGGAAGTTAATGAACTAGCCCAATATAGGAGAATTAAGAAAGAGGCATAAATTGGATCCATTAAAAAAGACCCAAAACAAAACCTTTAATATTTAAGATTAAAGGTATGGTTAGGTCTTGGAAAAGAGCTTAAACTGGGACTTCATCTATAAGAAAAGGGTTAAATGGCCCACTAGAAAGGAATTAATAGTATACCCCTATTAGTAGATTTTTTTGCATAGCTAATAGTGTTCTAGTCATACTTGAGTTAGGAATACTTAATTAATGATTTGTCAAATTAAAAATCAGACATCTAAGGCTTTAACCAATATAAATTTTATAATTTAACTCCTAGCTTTTTAATACCATATTTTGTTTAAAGATAGGCAAAGTTTGGACTTAGTAATGCTAACCAATATGTAGTAAATTGGCTATGACTTTGCCTAGAAAATTCAAATTGTGAAATGGTCAAAACTAATAAAAAATACATAGGCAAGTCTTCAACTAGTAAAAATCTCATGGAAAAATATCAAGTATACCCTTGGAAGCCTACTTTCTCAAGTAAGGCATGTGCAAAGTATTTAATAAGAAAATGTATTCTTCTTGAGAAATCACCACAAATATCTTCCATTTCCCTTATCTTTTCATGCCACCAAAACAAGTAAACCTTGAAGAAAGGGAGAAATAATAAGCCACCTCAAACTCAAGAGAAATTATAGTTTTAGACATTTTTGAAATCTAATCCTTGAAAAAGGGGGCTTGAAAATTTTAATAATGAAATCCCATAAAATCTAGGACATGACACATAAAATATTTAGCTAAACAAGTTAAGCCCATTAAAATAATGAACTAAGAAAATATTTAGAAGTCCCATAAACTAAGTTTACAAAAAGCTCCAAAACAAAATGTTTTAGGAATGGGTCCTTAAAATAAAGACCGAAATGAGGACCTAATTGCTAAAAGGGAGAAAGGTGCATGATTAGGCCTCACAAAGAGCCCGAATTGTGACCCAAATCCTTTAAAAGAGGGCCAGTGGTCTTTTTAGAGAAATTAGGGACAAAATGGTCTAAAGAGAATTCAAATGGGAAGGTAAGTCAAGATATGTAAATTTAAGAGTCATGACCTCTTTCGTAATGAAGTATGAGGCAAGCAAAGAGGACTTTGGGAAATAGTTATACTAGTATAAGTATATTGCCATTATACTAAGGAATGGAACATTCCAATTTTTTTGTTTCACTAAATAAAGTAAAGAAATAATAAAATACTTGTACTTGCTTGATGAATAAAAAATTAGGTAATATGTGAGAGATAATAAGGCAGTAAAATTTAGACTATGCTTGGAAGCACCAGCATAATAAGTATATTGGAAAAGTTGGTGTTTAATAAACAACTTAGTATTTTAGTTCATTTAAATCTTATCTATATTTCTTTTTGCAATATTTATTCAAACTAGTAGTTAAAGTAACTAAAAACCTATATGAAACTAAGAGAGTAACTAAAAGAAAGAAGCAAAGAAACAAAATACCCCTTTTACCCCTCTAGTGGATGGTAACCCTAAGTGAAAGGGAAGAGATAAGTTTAGTTGGAAGTCTCTAGAAATGAGACTATGTAACTAATGAAAGAAATCACCTCATAAATGAAGAGATTCACTCAATCAACGAAGCTATCTTCCAAAATCTAAGGGAGATTTACATTTAAGAAGGTGGCTTACTTTTTGAAAATAAATCCTTACCAAATTATCTCATTTCATCCATGAAATCATTATAATCATTGACTCAAATGAAAACAAATGAACCAACCCCTTCCTTTCTCACTAAATCATAATTGCTTCTCCTCATTTCCTCAAAAATTTTCATTCATCCTCATTAAGAACTCCCTAAGACCAAACCTCCCTCCCCCTCACTTTCTTCATATGTTTCATCCATTTCACTCTTCCAAACCTTTCAAGGTTGTAACTCACCTCCATTTTCATCCATCTTTAAGTCCTTACCCTGCACCAAACCTCAAACAATTTGGAAGATCCATCTTTTATCTTTAAGCTAGCTCATGGTCATCTTTTTCTCCTTGAGGTAATATTCATTCAACATCCTTTTTTCCTCATCTTATTTTCCTTTTCTCTTCTCAAAAGTAAGTTAAGTCTTGGAAAAATAAAAAGAACATATTTTGGTCTTCTTAGCAAAATGAAGACAAAAAAAAAGAGAGATTTCTTTAAACTTAACAAGACTTTTGCTAATCTAAACATAAGAAAGAACCTTACAAGACCAAGATAAGTTAAAGATCTCACCTTAATCTTGCAAGAAGCTATAGCCAGGGGTTCAAGTGAAAAGTGAGAGGAAAATGTTTCAAAAATTGTGTCTAACATATATCTTGAACAATTAATGAAAAATAACTTATTTTCTTGTTGGATTTAGATGAAAATCCAAATCATCCCCTAAGTAAGAGTTAGTGACTTTCTAACCTTTCTTTGATAAGTTTACTTTGAAAATATTTGCTTAGACTTGTATGTTTTCTTATTTATAACTTACTTATAACTAAATATTACTCAAACTATACGAATATGGTTTGTTGTGAAAAGAAAATGAATGGCTTCTTTTGGAACCATGATAGATTTGGCCTTGAGGACATAAATGTTTCAAGAAGACTTTTATTTGAGTTTTAAGTATATTTTATTTATCATCTTTTAAATTTTTGGCATAGATCTTGAGAGGTAAATCAAGATCTATGTGTGAAGTTCATTACATAGTTTTTTCCTTAGTTAGATGAGAATATTATACTATTAGTATCCATGATTGTATGTTAGGAAGTGTTAAGAAAGGACTTAAGGCCCTATCTTTCTCAAAGGAGGTTCAGCCATCCCTAGAGAAAATGAAAGAAAAATGCATTTTTGTGAAAAAATGCCTTGGATGAATCATCAAAAGTATTTTGATTATTTGGTGGTAAAGCACCAAATTTTTGCATGGAAATATTTTGAAGGAACTTTTGATGCTCAAGGTTTTTGCCTTTCAATAAAGTAAAAGTTTTCTTGAAAATTTTATGCAAATTTAAATTAAAATAAAATTGGGCTTAAAACATTTTTTTTACAAGAAACTAATTAAAATGGACTTGGTATTAATAGTATTTTGAAACTTGACTTGAACTATGTGATCTTGAGCCCAAAGGTTTCAAAATTCAATGTTATATGAATATATATTCAATAAAGGACAAATGATCCATCTTTGAGAAAATGAACCAAAATGGCTAATAAGCCCAAAATGGACTAGATAAAATGTGAAGGATAAAAAAAGGTCTGGTGTCATTTTAAGAAAAAGGGATAAGTGTGGAAGGAGAAAAAAGGTTAGAGGATAGATGGATAAAGATGAAGGGAGACGAAAGGAGGAATTTTCATACCATTCTGCCAATATCTAATAAATTTTGAAAATTTTAACTTGACTTATGATAGTTATAATAATTAACTTTAATGAAAAATGATGTTTGGAATAAGAACATTGATATACTTTTGAATAATAAAAATATGTGGAATTATATGGAAACATTTGAAATTATTTGGAAATACTTGGAATTATTCAGGAATATTTAGAATTTCTTGACAATATAAAAATTAGTACTCTTTTGAAAATAAAATGGTTAAATAATTGGTTATGAACATGTAAATATATATCAGTTCTGAGTTATTTATTTTTGACTATAAACTCACCAAGGTAAGGTTAAGAATCCATCACTGAATATTTTTATACTCACTCTCTATTATTTATTTTTTTTAAATAATGTAAAATCATTTCTCATATTGACCATGAACCCCACTAACTCTCACTCTAATGCTTGGTTCTGGATTTTCACATTGCATTTGGGATGTGTTGACTACTATTTTTATTATTCTTATTAACAAATGTAAGAGGCTTATAGCCTTAGAGAAAACTAGGTGCAGACTTAGTAATAAAAAATTTTTCTAAGGCCTAAATAGATTAGAAGTATATATAAAGAATTGTGCAAAGTCCTTTTTATCAATTCATAAACATGATATAGAAAATACTCATATTCCAATCATTTTTAAAATAAATAATGTTCAAATGATGTAAATAATAATTTCACTAATAGTAGAATTGAACTTTGCTTGTGTAGATGAATGCGATGCATTATAAATAGCAAATAGATAACAAAGAAAATTCATATATAGTAAACAAGCTTGTATCCCATACCATGCACAGGTTTAATTTATTCATTTGATAGCAATTGGTATTATAAATTTAAATTATAAATTACAATGTATTCAAACATAAGTAAACCATCATCATATTTATATATATTAGAGGGCTATATAATTGATATAATTATATTCATGTTAATTATAAAATAATATTATATTTCTTTTAATTTGATAAAATTGTTACGATAATGTTCCAAATTAATTAAATTTATCATTTAATTTTACTATCTTTTCAAAAATATTTTATTAATATTCAAGTGAATTTATTTATAAATTATTTTAAATTTTAAATCAACTACTTTATGTAAAAAAATTAATTATTTAATTACTAAAAGTTTATACATTGTCATAATCAATATATTGTCTTAAAAAAATATACATTTTAGAAATATTTTCTTACAAAATTTCAGAAATATCTTAAATTAAAATTGTGATAAATACACAAAAGTGATAAAAATTTAAAAATATAAAATATAAAATACTAAATTTAGTATTTGATATTTAAATATAATATGAAAATTTAAATAGTCAAATTTTTTAGATAGATATTATCTAACAAATCATAATTAGATATTACTAATCATGTGTTGATAAATATTTTATTTATATCAAAATAATTTTTTACTTATATATATTATTTAATATACGTAAAAATAATTCAAATTAAAATCTATTAATTAATTTAGATTGAAAATTGGGTGTAAATAATTTTATTAAATATTTTCTTTTGAAATAGATAATTTTCAAATAGAATAAGGATATATCATTAAAATTATTTAAATTTTGAATTATATAACTCACTGAAATATTAAAATATTTTTAAATTTTATTTTTAATATTAAATGTTTAAATATAATACCATCAAATTCTAAGTTGAAATTTTTTTCAATAATATTAAAATGAATACCAAAATTGGTCTCAAATAAATAAATATTTAAATATTAAAAATCAGAAATCAAAATATCATTTGATAATTTTGAACATTAAAAAATTAAGTTAATAATTCAATAATTTAGTAACAATAAAATTAAAAAATTAAATTAGAAATCAGATATAAATAATTCAGATAAATAATTTATTTTTAAAATAAATAAATAAATAAGTTCTATGCAAAATTTGAATTGAAACAAAAAAGAAAATTAAAAATTCTTCTCACTTCCCCTCTTTTAATAAGTGGAAGACATTTGCTCTATAGTGATATTTGAGTAAAGATAAATGTTGTAACTTTTATAATATTAGAAAAATGGAAGGCAATGTATTTTTCTAAATATGTTGAAACTTAATATGTCGACTGTTATAAAAAATTGATGTATATAAAAAATGGGAAAAATAATTCAAAAAAAATCAATGAGTAATATTATTATGAATAGGCAGTGGTGTTTTTGTAAATATGTTAAAAATTAATATGTTGATTTTCATAAAAAAATTGAAGTATAAACATTAATACATTGGTTTTTTATGAAGAACAGATGTATATGCATGTGAATAAACGTAGGTTCCTACTTATTAACCAATGTCTAAAGTCCAGGCTTCTTTACTTAATACACCAGATCTTCCCCATAACTCTTATTTACTTTCCCCTATCTAAAACATTTACCAAAATTATTCTCAAACCTTTGTTGCATTTGTCCTCACTATCTTTGATCTTTGCATTTTAAGTCCATGGTTAATCGAGATAGGGAACTTCATTCTTCTTACACTGTATTCTTTTTTTTTTTTTGCTAAGTTATATTGTTGATTTTATATTTGTTTGGCTTTGTACTTTACTGATGGTTTATATTTTAGGGTTTAACTTTTTTTCTTTTTTATTTCTTTATTTGTTTCTAAAAAATGTTTTGATTAAGGTTTAGTTTTTTATTGTAGTTTTTGACTAGTATATGGTAGTTTTTGGCTATGGTTAGCTAGTCATGCCCTGTTTCTAACTAGCTAATAGAAAAAAGAAAAAAAAATGGTTGAAAGTCTGCTAGCTACCAGTTGCACTCATGATTTCGGTTAGGGTTTATGCTTCTGCAATATATTCTTATGATATGAATTTGAGTAAGATAGCCTTCACATTACCATCATAACATGATAGGGTTAATTTTGCTTTGAACAAATGATTCTTGTTCTTCAAGGCACTATTATATTGATTTATCATATTCATTTTATTCTTTTCTTATATATATGTATCACATGTTCAACTCATTCCACTCCTAAATTAGTAGTTTTATTTTGATCAAACCTTTTTTGTTATATAGTTTTATAATTCAATTGTTAATTAGTATTATCTGATGACATACTCCCTGAATTACTATTTTTTTGGGTTAACTTCTTTTTTCTTTTTTCTATTAAATAGCATATGGATCCTTCTTAGCATAGTAAGAAGAATAGAGGGCTTCTACACTTATGAAAAAGATGACCCTAATACATAGTAGATGAGAGAAAGTGAAAGTTGGGTTCAATATTAAGGGTCAAGCAATTAGACCTGGGTCAATAAATAATTCACATATCTTAGCACGAATTATGGAAGAATATAAAGCTCAACTAAAAAGGTGAATACACGACCAAGGAGAGCAAGATAGTTGCCAAGAAAATTGTAGATAATTTGGAAGTGTTAAGTGCTAATAAATATTCTTACTTGTATGCCACAGGAGTCTTTTAAGCAGTAATTGACCTAAGGAGAGTTTACTCTATTCAAAAGGATGGACATATTGACAGCTATCTTAGAAACTCAAAAACATCTCAAATGTTTGGGGGGTTAGAGAAGAAATATGTCTTAAGGCCTATTTTGGAGGATCAACAAAGCACCATTGAGGATCATCACTTTCTTCGGAGGATTTAACTGTAGAGATTACTGCTCAAGTGACACAAAAAAGGAGAGAAGAGAGCCAAGACGAGATGGAAGAACTCTTTGATTGGAAGATGGAAGTCTACCTTTAAAAGATGGGCATGCAACTACTTATTGACTTAAGACTCATAGATGATGAGGTAGACATGCACTCCCCCCTCTGTTAAGTAGTGCGAAAGCCAGCTACTTAGGAGACCCCAACCTATTTGTAGATCACTAAAAGTTTAAACTTCCTTCCTTATGTAAGTAGTTTCAAATCTTTTTTGTGAAGGATAACATTATAACCTTTTTACTTTGATTTTTTTTCTATCTAGGAAGGAGCCAAATGTCTGCTAACTCTAGTGTCCAACAACCATACAATGGCGTATGGAAGTGTTTTTCATAGCCATAACCTCCATTGCCAACAATTATCAAGCAATCAAGCAAAGGCCATCATTGATACCCTATTGGATTAGACTGTAGAACTATCGATGCCAACAGATGACTAAGGACAATGGGCCAAGAGATTAGGACTTACATTGTATGGTTGAGAAGTTTTATAACTTTGGCTACAAAGATATCATTTTCTATCTAACAAGTAATTTTTTTTAAAGACCCAATTTTACCATATTTCTAATATCTAAATTTCATAATTTTATGCATCTCAATTAAACATCTCACTAAGAAAGGAGTAAGCAAAAAGGGAGGAGGCCAGGGAGGTTGAGAGTAAGCAAACAAAAGAATCAAGGACTCAACCAACTCAATCCCATGAGATACATCTTGTTGAACCAAGGAAAAGGTTATTTGCTATGACTAAGAAGATAGGAAATGATGATTTCATCCAAATTCATATGGATGTCGAGGTTGTAGGTAATGAATGTGAAGTTTTTATGAGCAAGGACAATATCATGCAATTCTTAGCCATCAAAGAGATAAATATATCTTACATCCAAAATTTTAAAATATGAGTTTACCTTTAACTTTTAATTTATAATTTTATTTATATTATACAGTTTAAAGCAGCTTGTTAATCATTTCCTTTATTTCCATGTAAAGGCTTCTACATTATGACTATGAGACCAAGGGACTAGATGCCTATGGATTTCTATGTCCATAGTTAATTGCATCAGTAGGCTCCACATATAGTGATAAAACAGCATACATATTAGGAGCCTTAAAAAAACAAGCAATGTATTCTTGCACCATTTATCGAGTCATAAGTATATAATGTGATATTTGATATTTTGTTATTATAGGCCTCATTTTGTTATTACTTATTTGTTATTATAGGCATAATTAAATGGTGTGCATGATTTATGTAGATAGAAATGTGGTGGCCTGATCCCTTAGGACATCTGCCATGCAAGGATATCAAAAACTTAATTGACTTATGAGTTAATTTGTAAATTAAAATTTAGTTTTAAGATTTATAATTGATTTGTAAATTAAAACTTAGTTTTAAGATTTATAGTTGATTTGTAAATTAAAATTTAGTTTTAAGATTTATATTATGTATAATTTCCTTTATTAACATAATGGTTTTTTGCATGAATTTGATTAAACAAATCTCTTAAGATTCATTTTTACATAGGCAGCTATAAGAAAAGACCTAACACAAAGTGGATCAGCGTAAAAGTAAGTTTTTTTATCATTTTGAATATCTTTTATAATAATAGAAATAATTTCAAGAATGAAATGGTTATTTGAATATATATTTGATTTGTTGTAGTGTGATCATCAACAAGGAAATGTGGAGTGTGGATACTTTGTACCGAGATATATGAGTGACATAAGTACTCAAATGAAGGAAGACCATGGTCTACAACAGATAATAAAATATTTCACTCTAAAGACCTAATAGTTTGATTTGGATCTTTTAAGATTTCTATTACAAAAAATATGGTGTTACTCTATGATATATGGATATGTGATTTGTTGTATGTATTTGCAATTTATATTTATATTTTGCAGTCACTATTATGTATATTTGTTTTGCAAAAAAATGATTCCATCATCATGATATGGCTAAGAGTAAGTTTGCCTCATGTTCTTAACCTTTATAGTTTGCCATTAGATAGTAAAGTTAGGAGAAGAACAAGTGTTAAATTTTCTATAAAAAATGCAAGCTTGAATTGGATCAATACATGATAATTTTTCATTTAGAATTACTGCATTTCATCAATATATATACAATGAGACTTATGAATATTATGCTCCATATATATCAATTGTTTCTTTTTTTTTATTAAGGTGCTACTTATAGTTAGCAAATTGAGTGACAACCTATTAGTTATATTTTTTCACATTTGCAATACTTTGGAGGAAATACTAGTCTTTATACTCATGCTAAAATTAACCACATTTGAGATCAATGGGCTGACTTTCTCCTACTCTATTCTGCTAAATAATTGTAATAGATTATATTTTTTGTAACATATTGAATGTTTTGTAATGCATTATATGTCTATTTTATTTTAAAAAATATGAGTTAAGAAAAACGTCGTTAATATTACATGGTGGTTCAATATATTAACCAACATCTAAAATGAAAATTATTAGATATCTATTTTTTTTTAAAAAAAAAAACGATAAGTTAAGAGAAATTATTATGTCAATTTTTTAACAAAAATTAACATCTAAATTCTCCATATATTAGATGTAATATTAGATATGTCTAGTTTTTTTAAATACAAGTTAAGAGAAATGATGTTGATTTTTTAACAAAAATCATCACCTAAAGTCTCCACACATTTTACTGAGATGTAAATATTGGATATGCCTTTTTTTTTCTAAAGCTGCCTTACTCGAATTATTTTGTCTACTTTTATTCATGAATAAAATTATTATCTAATCATTGATTTTTTTTCTATTACTAACCAATTAATTTCATTTTACTAAACTATAATATATTTGAAGAATTTAAACACTATAAAATTTGACAAAAATAATTCAAGAATTTAAGCATTATTTAATGAGCAAAATTATTTAGAAAATAATTAGCCTTTAGGAAATTTATTTGTAATATATTATCTAAAAAAAATGGACAAAAATAATTCAAAATAAATGAGATGTGGTGGCCTGAAATAAGTGCGTAAATGAAAATTAGGACGTCAATTCTTACTAAAAAAATTGACATTAAAAGCCTATATTTATAAAAACTTTTCACAGAACTAATCATCATTCTCACTCTCTTACTAGTCTTAAATCTTAGCTTTCTCCCCCTCTATCTCTAGTAATTTGAAGGCACTTTCACTCTCCCTTTCACTCTTACTTTCTTGCTAACCACAAAAGCTTAGTTCACTCTCACTCTTTCTCTCTCAGTGGTTTGAACCAATCTTCTTATTCTCACTCTTTCTTTGTTTCTAGGTAATAAATGCTTTTCTTTGTTAATTTTGTTAATGATTGATGCCATGCGGATGAGATAAATTATGTGTTGATTATGTTGAATTGTGTGCTTTAGCTATTTTTAAATTTTATATTAAATAGGCCTGAAGTGAAAACTTTTTGTCACTTTACAAAATCTTGCAATCATAATTACAAAAGATAGTTTAAATTGCAATCAAAATCACCTAAATTAAAAATCTTTCGACAATTTCCCCGTGGCTGTGATCATGATTGTGAACCACAATATAAAATGCCAATCATGATCACAAGGATACATTGAAATAATTTTGGTGAAATAATTCTAGGATTTTTCAAATAATTCAAGGCCATCCATAATTGATTGACTTGTATATTTGTTGAATTTCAGAACAAATTTAAATAGTTCCATAATTCAAGATTTTTCAAATTAAATTCATCCAAAATTATTTGCTGACTTGTGTATTTGTTGAAATTTAGATTTGGTAATCATAGATCATAAATGGATGCCAATTGATCAGTTAAGTAAAGAATATGCAAATGGGATTAAGGAGTTTATTAGATTTGCTATTAATCAACATGCTATAAATAGTAATAGCCTAATTAGATGTCCTTGTATAAGATGTTGTTGTGTTAAGAGAACAAAAGCTGAGGTAGTAAAAGATCATTTATTTATTCATGGCATTGATAAATGGCATACATGATGGATATGGCATAGTGAAAGTGAATTGTCTAATATGTCTAGTAGTTATCAAGACAAGGGAGATACCAAAATGATGAAATTGATATGGGTTTGGATGATCAATTAGAGGATAGGTGCATGATGTTGTTAAAGATAATTTTAATGAGTGGTCACATATCCTTGAAAGCTTGTTAAGTGAATTTATGCGATTATTTGTTGTGTTGAGATTATACAACTTAAAAGTGGGGAATGGGTGGAGTGACAAAAGTTTCATAGTCTTACTTAAAGTGTTGAAAGATGTGCTTCCAAAAGGTAATAAACTTTTGGATTATACTCACAAAGCCAAGAAAATCTTTTGTCTAATGGGTATAGAGTATAAAAAGATACATGCTTGCTCAAATGATTGTATATTGTACTGAAAAGAGTACAAAAGTTTACATGAATGCCCAAAATGTAGGGCATCATGTTAAAATTGAAGAAGAATGATGTTGTGAAAAATAAAGAGGCTCTGACTAAAGTGTTATGGAATCTTTCAATAATACCAAGGTTTAAACGCATATTTGCTAATGCAAGAAATGCCAAGAACTTAACATGGCATATGGACTGGATGATTTTTCATGACAAGTTTTGGCATCTGGCTAACTCCCCTCAATAGAAAACACTTGATTTATTGTTTCCTAAATTTGGTAATGAAGCAAGAAACCTTAAGCTTGGACTTTGTACAGATGGAATAAACTCTCATGTGACCTAAACAACAAACATAGCACATGGCCATTCTGTTAGTGATTTACAATCTGCCTCCTTGATTATGTATGAAGCACAAGTATATCATGTTTTCATTGATGATTTTAAGCCCCAAACAACCAGGAAATGATATGGATGTATTTTTGGCACCACTTATTGAAGACTTGATGATAATGTGAGATAAAGATGTGTTGGTGTTTGATAGATATTGTCAAGAGTTTTCTCAGTTTCATGTCTTGCTTTTTTTACATAATAAATGACTGCTGAGCTTACAAAAATTTGATACAATGTCAAAGGACATACAACATGCTCTATTTGTGAGAATGATACATCTACTTGTCAACTAAAGCATGGAAAGAAGATAATATATCTCATTCACTGTAGATTTCTTCCCCAATTCCACCATTATTGTAGGCAAAGAAAGGTTTTTAAGAGGAAGGAAAAGCTCTAATGCTATTAATTGGGGACAAGGTGATGGAAACTCAAGGGATCACTAAAAGGGACATCAAGGGCTCTTCAATGAGCAAAATATTTCCCCATCTATTTCCTTTCATACTCTACCCTTTAGTATGTTAGTCAAGTTTAATTTAGTGTATTGGCCTTATTTTATGATTTGGTCATAATTTGGAGCTTAATTGAATTAATTACTTAATGCTAGAGTTTTGACACTATTTCAAGTTTTGGGCTATCACTTAAGCTTTAGATGTCAAATCGAGTTAATCTTTATATGGTTGGAAAGTTAAGAGAAAGCTCTACAATTTTATGCTAAGGCCATAGCCCAATTCTACCCTTTGTAGTCTCAAAATTTACCATGAAATTACCTATTATTTTCCATCCAGATTGACCTTACTACAATCATTGGGTCATAACTAAAGCTTCAAGGGGTCAAATGAGGTCAAACCAAAGCCTAGAGGTCCCTAAGGCCTAAGAAAATGTTTTCAAGCTTTAAACTTAGTGAAACTATATAGTTTTAAAGGTCAACATTGAGGCTAAATTGAAATTAGTATTTTTTACTCTATATAGGAATGCCTTTGTATTTGAACTTTTTGTAATAACTTAGGCTTTTTATTTTGGCTAACTTGTTTAGTATTTTTGTTAGGCTTGTTTAAGACCTGTAATCCAACCCATAATTGAGCCTAATTACTATGAGGGGAGGCATATTTCCCTCACCATTCAGATTTGGTGATTAAGAATTTGAAGAGTGTTTCTTCTTGAGGGAGTTACTCTCCTAGGGTTCTTGTAGAAATTGAAGGCCTATCAAAGAGATTACTCTTTTTGGCATCTGAATTCATCACTTATCACTCTCCACCTTCCTATCTAGAGTGTGGTGTGAATATCCTTTTTATTTCAATTTTTGGTGTTGAATTTGCTAAATTGGGGATAGATTTATGAGTGTCTCCAAAAGAGATCACATCAGTTTGGTATCAGTGTTTTGGCTCTTACAATACAGGTGATATTTCTACAATTTTACCTTGTTTTTGCCTCAATTTTCCTTCCAATTTTGTGCTACATGTCTCTAAATTTATGTGTACATTTTTTAGCTTAATTACTTGATCAATTGGTGTCCAAATGAGTTACAAGTGTTGCTGAATTTTCTGCTGAATCTATTTCAATTTTTGGTACAATTTTCTTTGATTTTTTGCTTCAATTTTGTGTAGAAAAATTGTGTGATTTAATTAAACACCAAGTGTTTGATATTAGCTTTGTTTGAGTAAAAATTTTCCATTCATTTCTTGCCCATTCCTATTTCATTTCCTTATTTGTTCTACTAAAGCTTTTATTGAAATTTTTGCAAGATTGTCATTGTTTTCCTTGTTGCATTCCAAGTCTTTGTTGATTTGTTTAAGGTCTTGTGCTTTGTTTTTGTGTTTCAATTAGTGTGGGACTGGATTACACTTCATTTTGTGTGATTTGGAGCCATTTTTTCCCACAATTGCATCACTTAATGTTGATGTCCCCTGTTTTACCATGTTTGGCCAAAACTTTGGACTAATTTCTCCAAATTGATTGTGTTTTACACCTTAGACATATTCATTTTGCATACACATAAGTGGAGATTAATTTGTGTCAATTGTGATTGATTTTACTTGTCTTTGGGCCACTCAAAGTCATGCTAAAGTGCTGGAAAAATAAAAAACAATTGAAAAGCAAAAAAAAGTGTTAAGAAAACGAAAGAAAGGTGAAGAAAGAATAGTGGAAAGGCAAAATAAAAAAAAAGTGTGTAAAGTAAAAGCAACAAAAAAAAACAAAGAAAAACCAAGAAAGAATAAAAGAAAAGAGAAAAAGGAAAATCACAAAAAGAAGAACAAGTGTTGTCCAACACAACAAAAATAGAATTTTGCAACTTTTTGAGCTTAGTCCTAGTCAATTTAGTAAGTTGTTTTAATTTAATTTCCTTTGTAATTAACTTAAATATGTTTTTGTTAGATTTCATGATCGAAATACTAGCTTAGAATTCAAAGTGTGATGCAATTACTTGATATTTTCCTCTATTTTTCCTTGTAATACCCTAAAAATTTTGATGCTAGCTAAAACTTTCACTCCTTGGTTGTCTAATTCCTTTTCTGTTTCTTGCTAATTTCTTGCTTCTTTGTTCTTGTTAGTTCATGCTACATTTTAGTGATTTAAGTGTTAGGAAATTTTGACTATCACATTGTGTAAACTCCAAGATTTGTCACTTAGTTCTCATAGGACTTCAAGGATAAGACTAGAATGGTAAAAGGCAAGTGTATGCGAGCATAATAGAGGGTAAAAGCCTAATTGTGTGAACAAAACATGACTAGAGTGTGATGTAATGTTTTAAATATCCGCAAGTGCACAGCGTAGCTGTAGCTAGTATTGGCAAATATGGGTCGATCCCACAGAGAAGTTAATATTAATTACCAAAATCTTTACAACTCAACTATCCAAATTTATTGAGAGAA
>JANHAO010010961.1:0-17291 GCA_026873985.1 Saraca asoca | reverse complement strand
TATTCCAACGGATATTATTCCGTTGGAAAATCCGTTGGAATATTCCAACGGATTTTATCCGTTGGAATATTCCGTTGGAATTCCGTATTTTTCTTGTAGTGAACAAAAATATAAAGTTATCCTCACACAATTTAAATAATAGTAAGAATATTATTTTATTTCATGAATAGTCTTTCAATGACAAAAGTGCATTTTAATTTAAAAAAGTCAAGGGTATATGGCATGGCACTACAAATGGGGAGTTTTTGATCTTGTAATTATGACATATATATTCTTCAACCAGGTTAATTGTTAATTTTTGTGATTTTAAATATCTTAAAATAAAAAATAAATTTTTAATATACGTAAATTTTATAAAACTAATAAATAATTCATATTTATTTATTAGAGGAAAATAAAGATACATATTTTAATTACAACATTTAATAATTTTTTTTCATATTGATTTAACTAGCATATATTTGAAAACAACTATAGTTCTAAATTGTTTTTATAACAATGGTTACAATTATATTACGGTTAATAAAATTAAGTATAAATATGAATTCGATCATAACAATATAAAATTACAAAAAATTATAATTATAAAATAATATAGACAATAATATTAAACACAAAGTTTTTGGTTGCATAACAGAATATAAAACATTGGAAACAACGACAACAAATTGATAACAAAAGGAGAGAAATAAGTGAAAGCAAGATTAAAGTGCACGGCCAACACATCCATCATTGACGTATCATGAATACCCAAATATAAGTTTATGGGCCCTCTGGTAATGCCATAATTCTACAAATCAAGGTATGTCTCAGGCAAAAGTCTTGGTGCTGATTTCATGCCCAATCAATATTTTTTGCAGTGTGATATTTTCTTGAAGATTTGGTCCATTTCATCCACAACAAGTATAACGTAGAAAATGAACTTCTGATGCCACCAAGAATAAGGAAGAAGAAGAGACTACAAAGAAGCCACAGAAACTGAATCAGAAACTCCCATAAGAGTTCCAAATAGAGTCTTAAGTGGGAAACCAAGATTTGGCTTTAAAGGCAAAATAATAACATTATATGCTTAAAATGGAAATCATTGTGATCAAAGGGTGTGCTTCCAATGAAGAAGGCTCACTATTTCCTGTACTTTGGATTTGGAGGAAAGCAGGAAGAGTTGGAATGCACAATCGACCATAATTCTTTCCATTCAAGACAACTTCAAAAACCTCCTGGTACCTGAACATAACTCTCACCATCGATTATAGTTCTTTCCATCCAATGCTAGGAAGGTTGTGTGAAAGGATCCACTCCCGCTGGCCATGACAACTGGCTCTTGATACCAATCTGTTGCTATAGATTCATATACAAGAGAGAAATTGCAGAAACTACAGAGGGAAAGGTAGAGCAGATGAAGAGAAGTTGAAATTCTCATTACTAGGAACTCAAACTTACGCGTTTACAATTGTCTTCTATTTATAGTAGAAGTCTGATAGTTTAGCTTAACTTTCAACAACTAACAGAGCTAACATAACTAACTTCCAATATTATCTACATTACACCATAACAGCACTACTCAATATAAATCTCTTGCACTGAGACCCGTGAATTTTATGATTTTAAATTGCAGCCTCAGCCACAATATTTACAATTTTGCATTTCAACCATCGCATTCATTCATAATTGTGATTTTCAAATGTAATTCCATACAACAATAAATGCATCTTTAAAACCAAGGATAAATTCAATGCATTCATGAAGTAATAATGTGGTGCATGCACTGGTTTTATAGAGTCCAATGGCTCTGTGACCGTTTTGTCAACCTTAACTCGTAGCCAGGAGAATATCCTAGCCAGTTTCGTGCATCACATGAAACCTTGCTTTCTTTTTGCTAGAAACACGAAACCCTGCTTTTAATGAACGCAAATCCTAAGATTAAATTTGTTTCAATTTGGTGCTTACTGCTGATTAATAACATTTGTTCAGACTTCTCTTTGTTTTCTAAATGATCTACTAGTGAAGTGTTTCTATCATGGTTTTAAATCGCAGTATGCAATTGTAATATTGTGTATAATATTATTGTGCATCGTTAGCTTTCAAAATTGCAATTTTTCAAAATTTTATTTAATAATAATAACATTTTTTAACATTTGTCTACAATGTTGTTAATCACAACTATAATTTAGAAGCATGATTGACATTAATAAAGATACAAATTACACAATTAACATGATAAGACTACAAATACATACACAAAACAAATTTGAAAATTTTAAAGTATTATAAAGGGAAAAATGGAGGAAACTCCCTTTCAAGCTTGGATGGTTAGATTTTACTATTACCAACTTTCACTACTATTAGAAACATATATTTACATTGATTATTTTCACATATTTCATGTCGATTTTGAGATTGTCATATATTTGAATAATGTGGAAGATTAGAATAATTCACATCGATTTTTAAATCAATGTGTAAAAAAGAAATAACGTCGATTTTTTAATATAAAATCGATATCTTTTTATTTGGAAAAAAAATTTTACACATTAATTTTTATATAAATAATTGATGTCTTTTTTTTTCCACTTAAACATCAATTTTTATCACAAATTAATATCTTTTCTTAACCATTAAAGACATTAGATATATTAAAAAATTAACCTTTTTCCTCAAAACTATTAAAGATGTAAATTTCTTTTATTGAAAACCAATGCCTTTATATCAACTAAAGGAGTTGATTTTATAAAAAAAAAAAAAAAAAGATCGACGCCTTTAGTAATTTTGAAAAAAGACGTCCATTTTTTTAATATATCCAATGTTTTTAGTGGTTGAGAAAAGACATCAATTTGTGATAAATATTGATGTTTAAGTGGAAGAAAAGACATCGATTATTTATATAAAAACTGGCATCTTTTCCCTTTAAAAACATGTTGCTAGCTATATTTTTTATAGAAACTTACTATTAGCTAATCACATTTTTACAGAATTCTATTGCTAGCTTGCTACATTTTTATAGAAACCTATTGTTGTTCTATATTTTGTAGAAACAACCATCAAATCAAAATATACAATCCTAATGTGAGTTATATTTTTTTTTTATAGAAACCTATTGCTAACTAACTATATTTTCATAAAAATCTGTTGCTATTTTACATTTTTGCACAAACAACCATCAAACTAAAATATACAATCACCCAATAAAATCCCAATTTCAACAACTTCAAACATTTTATTAAATTAACCAAAAATTCAAGACATTAAATTAAAATTGAAACATGTCATTTTAATAATAAGTCTATACATAATAATTATTTTACTTATTTGCTGACTAAATTTTCTCAATTGTGCTTCTTTTTTAGTTAAACATTCTCTTGTAATAAGCTTTAGATAAGAAATATTTCAAGTATTGTGGTGTCCATCCATATAAGTCTAAGCTACACTTTTATATATAGAGTTCAGGTAAGAATAAAAACATATACAATAAACACATAATATATCAAGCAATAGGCATATATCTAAACTAAAAATTATATATAGTTGCCTACATATATATACAATAAACATAATCAATTACCTGAAAGAAATTCACAGAAATCCTCAATTTATTATTACTCTAATTGCATACCCAAAATTTTTGCCCTTTGACTTTGAAGGATCATTTTTCCAAAGTCACATCTCCCAAACCTGCTTAGAATTCAAAGAATGTCATGGAAAAAATTTTTCAAACTTTATTAAATTATTGACTCATCATTCAAACAAAGAAAAATAATGAGGAAAGAATTGAAAACGTAAATGGTTTTGCCAATACTAATAGGTGTGGCTTCAGCAAAAACAAGATCCACTGAAATGGGCTCCCATGCTTGCAAGAAACTCTGAAAATTAGAAGTAGTTTCTACTCCATTAAAATCAAAACATTTTATTATCAAGCAATCCTAATTTTAATAAACACATAATTAAGTATAATTAAGCATCTAAACTAAAAATTATATAGTTAGTTGCCTATATATAATAGACACATGATATATCAAATATAAGCATTTAAACTTAAAATTATATAGTTGCCAATAAATACAATCAATTACTTTTAATTTTTCCTAATTTTTTCTTTAATAGGATCTTCAACCCATATCCCTTCACCATGATCATTCTGCACATAGAACTCCTCCAAGTTGCCTTCATCATTCACTAGAGGTAGTTTTGAAGAGAAATGAGAGGTTTCCTTATTATCATTACTTATCTCTTATTCATCCCCATCACAAGTAATATGTTGCTTCCCTTAAAGAACTATAGACCACTTCTTATCAGTTGAGTCTGTGATATAAAAAACTTGTTTTGCTTAGGATGCTATTATGAATTGTTCCCCCTTATGACCCTCCTTATTAAGATTCACCAATAACCTTAACTCCTTGACTCAAATGCCGTTATTATTCTTAACCTATTCATATCAAAATACAGGCACCCTAAATTTGATGTAGTCAAGTTCCCATATTTCTTTAATGACCCTGTAATATGACAAATTTGTGTATAAAAGATTTTTATCTTTGAAACTAGAAATATGCATTGATTGAGCCACCAAAATAACCCTATTGTTTTGCATAATGTTTCTGTCATCCTATCCTTTTGTGTAAAAAGAACACCCATTAATATCATATCCACGATAAGATAAGACCTCCATGTAAAAACCATGGGCCAGCCATCTTATTGTCTTAAAAACAACATATGTTATTTGTGCCAACAAAAAATGAACTCGATTCTGGAACTAAGCGATAAAGGAGCAGTTGTGTTCAACTTATACCTATTATTCATTCTTTTCACAATTCTATTCTTTTGCAAAGGTCATATGCTTATCCAAGTAAGGCTCTATTTGTAAACACATTTCACAGGTGATGCTCACCATTTGGGTCCCCAATGCCTCCTTACCTATAATTCTTCCCTCATGAAGAGACTTAGGAACTCTAGTATCTTCTGCATTTAATAAGTATTTACTGTAGAACTCAACAACCTTTTCAGCTATATAACCTTGAACAATATATCCTTCAGGCTGATGTCGATTCCTACATATCCTTTTAGGATTTTCATATATTGCTTAAATAGGTACATCTATCGCAAATAAGCCAATCCACAGAGTTTTACTTCTTTCACTAAATGAATAACTAGATGCATTATGATGTCAAAAAAGGAAGGCAAAAAATACATCTTAAGTTAACACAATGTAACAATAACTTTGCTTTGCAAGTCACCAAATTTCTTAAGGTCAATGACCTTGTTACATGCTACATTGAAGAAAAAACAAAGTCTAGTAGTGACATGTCTAACATGCTTAAGCAATATCGATTAGATAGCCACTGGTAATAGTTGTTGCATCAAAGTAAGACCATTATGAGACTTCAAACTAACTCATTTCAAGTCTTTCATTGAAACAAGGCTTCTGATGTTTGAAGAATACCCCTTTGGTACCTTAGCACCATATAGACACTCACAAAAACTTGTTTACTCCTTTCTAGACATAGTATGACAAGCTAGAGGCAAATATATACGTTGACCCTTCTTCTCTGATGCTAATTCCTTTCATATGACCATTTTAATGAAGTCCAGTCTAGCTTTGACTCTTACCTAGTATGTTCAAAAGCGTTTATGATATTGTTACAAATATTTTTCTCCACATGCATCACATTAAGATTATGTCTCACAAACAAGATTTGCTAATATGGAATATCATAGAACATGGATCACTTTTTCCACGAAGTCTTGGCACTAGCAGGTATATAGGGTTTTCCAAAAATGACATCAATATTTTTTCACCTGTTCACAAACCTAGTCCCTAGTTAATGGCATTGGAGTTTTTCACCTCTAGAGATCCATTTAAAGCCTTTCTTTGCCTAATATAATGATGAGATTAGGAAAGAAATCTTTAGTGACCAAGACACATATCTTTTTTCTATACTTAAGTTGACAAGATGCATTGCTCTCATAAATAGGGCATGATTTATGTCCTTTGATATTGTATCCAAACAAGTTTTCAAAAGTTAAGAAGCCATTTATTATGCAAAAGAGCAAAGCATGCAACTAAAAAGACTCTTAATGATGTGCATCAAACACTGACACACCTTCATCCCATATCATTCTTAGGTTTTCAATAAGCAGTGCAAAAAAGACATCTATATCATTTCCTGGTTGTTTAGGGTTGGAAATCGTCAATAACAACATTATATACTTGTGTTTCATACACAATCAAGGATGTAGATTGTAAATCACCAATAGAACGGGTCATGTGTTATGCTTGTTGTTCTAATCACAATGAGGGTTCATTCCATCTATACAAAGTCTAAACCTAAGGTTTCTTGCTTCACTACCAATTTCAAGGAATAATGAATTAAGTGTTTTCCATTGAAGATAATCGGCTGGATGTCAAAGCTTGTCATAAAAAATCATCTCATCCGCATGCCACATTAAATTTTTGGCATCTCTTGCATTAACAAACATATGTTTAAACTTTGGTATTATTGAAGGATACCATAACACTTTATCCGGAACCCCTTTGTTTTTCGCGACATCCTTCTTCTTCAATTTGTAATGTGCTTCCCCACATTTTGGACACTCATGTAAACTTTTGTTCTCTTTTTGGTACAATATGCAATCATTAGGCAAGCATGTTTCTTCTTATATTCTATACCCATCAAGCACAATATTTTCTTGGCTTTGTAATTACTATTCAGAAGTTCATTACCTTCAGGAAGCATTTCTTTCAACACTTCAAATAGGGCCATGAAACTCTTATTACTCCACCCATTCTTTACTTTCATGTTCAAAAATCTCAACATAGTAGACAATCGTGTAAATTTGGCACAACCGGGAAACAAAAGCTAATCTACATCACTTAACAAGCTTTCAAGGATATGCAACCATTCAATAAGATTATCTTCAATAGCATCATACACCATATCCTCTAATAGATCATGCAAACCAATAACATCAATTTCATCATTCTAGTTCTCCCTTGTCTTAATAACTATTAAACATATTAGACAATTCACTTTCATTTTGTCATATTCATCGTGTATACCCTTTATCAATGTCGTAAATAAATAGATCTTTTACGTCCTTGGTTTTTGTTCTCTTAACATAACAAAATTTCACACAAGGACATCCAATCAGCTCATTACTATATATAGTAAGTTGATTAAGAACAAATCTAATAAACTCCTCAACCCTATTTGCATATTCTTCACTCAACCAATAAATAGATATCTACTTATGATCCATGACTACCCAATCTAAATTCAACAAATACACAAGTCAGTAAATAATTTTAGAAATATTTCAATTTGTTCTAAAGTATTATTAGGAATT
The DNA here is from genome assembly GCA_026873985.1 of Saraca asoca. NCBI lineage: Eukaryota > Viridiplantae > Streptophyta > Magnoliopsida > Fabales > Fabaceae > Saraca > Saraca asoca. Next base: position 9,956 of record JANHAO010010961.1, on the reverse strand, counting down.
TAATTAGGTTGATTTGAATTGGCACTTGAATTACAAAATTGTGATTTCAATTTGCACTTAATTTTTTTGCATAATATATTATTGTGATCCAAATTTAAAAAACAACTAGGACAAAATTGAACATAATTAGCACACAATTTATCTTATTCACACAGCATCAATTCTTAATAAAAATGAAGAAGAAAAGTAGTTGTTACCAAGAAACATAGAGAGAGAAGGAGATGAAGAAGATCGGCTCAAACTACTGAGAGAAGGAGAGGGAGAGTGGGTTACGATTTCGTCATTGGTGAGATAGTGAGAAAGATAGTGCCTTTGAATCACTAGAAATGGAAGGGAAAAGAGCTATGATATTAAACCTAAAAGAGAGTAAGAGTGATAGTTAAATATGTGAATACTTCTATGTCTTATTTTTCATATTTCCGCCAACACGTCTCATGTATTTTAAAATGAATAGAGACTTTCAATGTCAGTTCCAGTTAAAAAATCGACATCATTGAGATTTTAGATGTCATTCTATATTAAAAATCGACGTCTTTTAACTAATTAATCATTTTTTAAAACACAAGAAATGCCAATGCATCTAATTTATTTTTGTCTATTTTGTTTTCTTAAATAATATATTACAATTTTCACAAATAAATTGCTTAAAGCCTAATTATTTTTGTCCATTAAATTAATGCTTAAATTCTTGAGCTATTTTGTCTAGTTTAATTTTATTAAATTCTTGAAATGTTCTGTGGTGTTTGTAAAATGGAATTATTTTATTTGGAACAAAAATGTTAATGGTTAAAGAATAAATTTTTTTCTTGATTAAAAAAACAGAGATCTCTAATATATTAATCGATAATATATATGTAATATATAAAAATAGAAATCTAATTTTAGATGTTGATTATTAGTAAGAAATCGATGTTTAAATCTTTAACAATGTCAATTTTTTAATAGAAATCGATATCATTTCACTAACTAGTCATTTTTTAAAAAATAGGCATCCATTTTATTTTTTTAGATAATATATTACAATTTTCACAAATAAATTGCTTAAAGACTAATTATTTTTATCCATTAAATTACTGCTTAAATTCTTGAATTATTTTGGCCAATTGAATAGTATTGAATTTTTGAAATATTATGCAGTCTTTGTAAAAAGGAATTATTTTATTTGGAATAGAAACAAAATTAATAGTTAGAGAATAAGTTTTGTTCATAATTAAATATAAGCAAAATAAGAAGAGTTAAAAAAATAGAGATGTCTAATATATTAATTCGTAATATATAATTTTATTTAAAAAGACAAATATATCTAATATATAAATCTATTTATATGTTGATTTTGTTAAAAACCCTGTGTCATTTAGAGTTTAGATGTTTTATGTATGAAAAACTAATGTCTTTTCTTGAACTAGTTATTTTTTTTAAAAAAAAAAACAATGCATATAATGTATATGTCATAATTTTCATTTTAGATGTTGATTATTATCTTGAAACTGATGTGTAGAGCATTTACAATGTCGAATTCTATTAAAAAACTGACATCTTTTCTCTTTATTTTTTTTTAAAGTGACTAATTCACTACAACTTAGTAATTTATTATAACTTTACAATATAACAAAACACTTACTAATTCATTAGAACCATATAGTATAACAAAACTGATATACATTATATTCATTACAACTACAAAACAAACATTAAAACTTTCCTATTAGTCCTTATCATAATAGGATAGGAGAAACTTAGCTCACTGATCTCGAAATTGATCAATTTGAGTTTGAGAATAAGGACTAGTATCTTCAAAGTATTGCAAAACAGATATACATACAACAAATCACATATCCATATATCAAATATCCAAATCAAACTATATATTGTACCTCTATGGATCATAGTGACCTTCCTTTTGTCACTTATATACCTTAACATAAGGTTTCCACACTCAACATTTTTTGTTTGATAAGGGCACTACAATAAATCAAATATAAATAAACATTTCAATCAATTGTAAAATTAGTTAGAATATTTATAAAAGGTATTCAATATGATAAAAAAAACTTACTTTTAACATGATCCATTTTGAGTTAGGCTTTTTTTTCCTACCCAAGGAAAAATAAGCCTTAACATGTCTATTGAATTAGATTCATGCAACAAACCAATATATTAATAAAGGAAATCATATATAATATTGTTGATGGTGGAATCTGGTTCAAAGCCAAACTCCAACCAACGAAAGATTCTTTCGAGATCTCAAATTGTAGCCTGGTTCTGAGACAATAAATGAACAAGGAAAGCAAAGAAGGAAGGAAGAGTAGTAGGAAACACATAGCTTTTAACGTGATTCGGACAAATTCAGATAAAATTGGACCCTATGTCCACAGTAGTATATTGATCTAAAAATATTTTTACAGAGTTTCAACATTCAAACATCCCCTCTCCTTTTAATGTTCATCTCCTTCCTGTATTTATAGAGGAGAGGAGGTTACAATTATAATTTTACATGCAGTAAATCTATTACATCAGGCATTTAATGTTGAAGATAGGACAGACAGACTAAATCCTGTAAGTCAACTATTGCAAATTACCTCCAGCAGGTAGGCCCTGCGTATCTGCTGGGCAATATGTGTGATGGTCTTCTATTCAGCGAGCTCTCAAGTCACTGATCGCGCCTCGCTAGCTAGATCCTTCGGTTTAAGGAATGTCTGTCTTCAGGATGATGAGGTTGAGCTCGCTCTTTCGGGAACGAGCTCGAGCTGAGGAGGTTGCAGAACTAGAGGTGTTTTGAGTACTCTATGAGCTGGGTCTTTGCCGTGCTTAGCCTATTCGCTGGTCTACCAAGGACAATTTGAATTTCACATGTAACAAATATAAATCTCAAAACTAAATTTTAACTTAAAAAATAACTTATGAGTCAACTAATATTTTGATATTCTTGAGGACTGGATGCCTTTAAGGGGTCAAGCCAATATATAACATTTTGCTCAAGATATACCATGCAAAGCATCTAATGTTGCCTATAATATCAAAAATATTCAATAAGTAATAACAAGTTGATGCCTATAATAATAAAATATAAAGTATCACATTAGATACTTACGACTTGTTAATTAATAAGATGGTCAAATTACTCATAATATATAGTTGAAAAAAATATAAGGTAAGATGGCCAAATTTACTTGAAAAGCCTTGGATTGGCGTTGTTTCACAAATTCATCACATACTTGTTAATTAAGAAAGTTGTATTTCTCAAGGTGGCTTTCATCACCATTCCTCTTAACAATGATGTAATCCCTCGTCAACTGATTCTTGAAGTCTTTCCATTGCTCCCCCACAAGCTTTAAGACTTCTCTTCTCCTCCCCGCATTAACATCAAAGGTGGTTTATAGGACAACATACACATAGATTATACTTATATACACACACACAATTATTCTAGGAGGTTAGTTATATGTAAAACAAAAATTGGAGATAAGTAATATATGCCATGATATCCTACCAAATGTTCTTCTTGATATCTTTGGGTACTTGTTTCTGGTTTTCAATATTGATTGGCACTCTCATATGTGCCATCATTCCAATATAACTCTTATATTTTGAACCCTACAACCCTAGTAGCTTAACTCTTAGCATTGAAGTCAACCTTCATCTTCTCTCATGCACTATGAGTAAGGTTATTTCCTTCTTAAGGGTATCACCTCTCATACCTTTCTCAATATGCTAAGAATGATCTATATGGCTATTTAAAAGGAAAAAAGAAAAAGAAGTTATATAGCAAACAAATGTTTCTAAAACTGAACATACTATCATTTATCAATGAAGAAAAGATAAGTATTTTTGAACCATATTACTCACTTTTAAATATATTCATAGAAAATTGTTATATCAACTTTATTTTGAATAGGAAATGGCTTTTACAGATAACATTTGATGATTTTGAATGAAAAATAGTTACATTCAAAGTCTCGATTTTACTACGTAGATTACAATGAAAATTTTAGATGTATTCATAATTGCTCTGGCAAGTGATACAAAACAACGCTTGCATGATCAGACATTCTACACTAGGAAACAAAGCTAAAAAATAAACTCTAATAAAAAAACATTTTCAATAATCAAACTATGAAATAAAAGGCAAAAAAAAGCTAAACCTTAAAAATATAAACCATTAGCAAAGAACAAAGCAAAACAAGCAAAAAACATAGACATGACTTGACAAGGAAGAAATAAATACAGTGTAAGAAGGACGCAAGTTCCATACCTCAACTATAGATGGAATTGAAATGTGATGATCCAAAATAGTGAATAAAATTGAAAATAACATAGAAGAAAACAACAAGGGTTTCAAAATGATATTAGGTAAATGTTTTAGATAGGGGAAAGCCAATTAGAGTTGGGGAAAAATTGGCTTCTTATGTATGAAGCTTAGACTTTAGACATCAGTTATTAAGAAAAAATCAATATCTATTCTAATGTATTTACATCGATCACCATAAAAACCTAACATAGAAACTTAAGACATTAGCTTTCTATTAAAACTGACATACTAATTTTCATTATATTTACAAAAATACCATTATCGCTTCATATACTCTTTCCACATTGAATTTTTTTTTTCATTTTTTTTATACGTCAGTTCTATATTAGAATCAATGTCGTTCCTCTCTTTAGATGATGGTTTTCAATAAAAAATTGACTTTTTTTCTTTAAATAGTCTATTGTAAAAATAGATATCTAATATTATATGTCATAACTTTTTTTTAACTAATTTATCCATTTCATTTTTGGATAATAATATTATTACATTTTCACACATAATTTGCCTAAGACTAACTATTTTCTAACAATTTTGTCAATTAAATAATATTTAAATACTTGAATTATTTTGCTCATTTAATAATAAAATTATTTTCCACATTAAAAATTTTGTAGATTGTGTTAAAAACGTCAGTTTGTATTAAAATAATTGACATTGTTTCTATTTTTTTTATTAAATCATACAAACCTACTCTAAATAACATTTTTATAGAAACACAAGAAAGAAAATTAGGACAAAAACATTGTTGTTGAATCAAGTTTCTGAATTGTTTGCAACAAACTAACATTAAATTATTGAAGCTTCTGGGATTGCTTAGATCCTTTTGTTTAAATGATGATCAATGCATATGCCTTATTGATGAACATAATTTATTCATATTTTATATCCCTTTATACTTAGCATTTTGTCATGTTTATGAGCATAATTGGATACTAAAATTTGATTTTATGGTTTGCCTAGTTTTTGTGTTTAATTGAATCTATTTGAAAAATCACATTATTTTAGGATTTTTAGTATATCTTGAGTTCTAGATCTTGATTTTAGGTGATTCTTATATTATTGGAAATTTAAAAGAAAGATCTAAAAATATCATGAGAGCTCAAAGCCCAGTTCAAATGTTTTAGACATCAATTAAATCTTGGAATCCAAAATAAAGTGCAATATTACCATCCAAAATCAATTTCAGTATTTTCATCATAAATGGAATTTACCCCACCATTTCAGTGCAAACCAAGCCCCATAGGATATCTAAGATCCATTCCAATAACTTTCATGAATGGCTTGAGGATAAATTACACCGTTTTGAATTAGTTATATGGTTGCAAATTTAAATGCTAAACTTTGCTATTGGTTAGAATACTCTAAAAAGCTATCTCAATTTTTAGCCTATAACTTGAGCTAGGAGTCGAATTTTTATGGAAGGTTAAGGCCATTAGACTCTTAATTGACTAAGCCACATTTCATATGAAAGGAGCCATGTCCAATGAAGCCTCCTTCCAACCTTAATCCACAGTTTAACCAAGAGGTAGTGCAGTAAGCCTAAAAATAGCTAGTTGAGCCCCATTTATAATAACCTTTAGATCATTGTTTGCATTGTCTTTAACTTTGGGAGGAGAGTCATCTCAATCTAAGGGAATTTCTATACTAAGTCCTTCTTAATTATGAGACTTATTCTTAATTCTAATTTATTCCCAATTTGATTCTCTTGATTCTCTGATTTTACTGCTTATAATTGCATTAGTTGATTAGTTAATAGGGCCCATTAATTCATTATTTAATGTGATTTAATGCTAAATAAATTTTCATAGGAAATTTCATTGTTTATGGCTGTTTGGCTGTAGGGTAGTAATAAGGTGTTGATTTGTTACTAGGGTAGATCAATTCTACTAGAGAATTAAGAGTAATAAGTTAGGTTGCTACTAGGATAATTCAATTAATTAGGCTTAGTACTCTTAGAACTTAATGCTATTGATAAATTGGTTGGGGTGCTGGGCTTTGACTAATTTAACAATAAGAGCTAATTGGGTGTTAGGCTTAGTTGGAAAATTTAGGAGGAAAAACAAGGATTAATTAGGTGTTAAGTTTAATTAATATCTTGACTAAGCTATTAAAATGGGAATAAAACAATAGTGTCAATGATTAGTCACTGAAGTAGTTGTATGAGTCCTTTAGATTGAGCTTTTATCTATCAGTTTTCCTTTTCCTTATTTTTGTTTTGTCATGCATTACAACTGTTTGTGTTAATTCCTAGCATAATTAAATATTCAGTCCCCCCCTCATTTTCTCACTGTAAGAACATAGAAGTGAATCATCAGTCTCTATAGACATAACCTGGATTGACCCTAACTGCTAGTTTAGATAGTTCAACATTATTTTTGGCCAGTCTTGATAGTTATGACTTGTTTAAAAGGAAAAAAGAAATCAAAGTTAATAATTTATACACAGACTAATCAAAAAAAAAAAGAAAAAGAAAAAGGGAAAAATAAACTATAAACTTTCAAAAAAGCTAGAGCATAATGATATACCAAGTAACAATGCCTATAATTTTTGTTCCTACGGGCATATTACTTACTTAAGAAGAGGACTTTGAAAAATGGCGTATAGGAATTCCATTTTACAACTTAAAAGTTGTTCCAAATATGTTTAAGTTGTGAAATGGAATTCACGTGCTCCACTTTTAAACTACTCTTTCCAAAAGGAAGCTATAATATGTTGGGTGATAAGAAAGGATACATTGGCCTTTTATAATGCTTGGAGACTTTAGACATCATTTATTTATGTTGAAACTGATGTGTAATATCATATGGTTATGTCATTTTCTCATTAAAAACTGACGTCTAATATAAGTCTCTTCATATAATAGAATGTGAATGCATCAAATTTATTTTGAATTATTTTGAGTATTTGTATTGTTTTAGTGAAATGGAAGAACTTAATGATCATTAGAGAATTTTACAATTCTATAGTCTTGGAAAATGAAAAATTAATTATAATATTATCATATTAGTAAATAAGTCATATGTAAATAATTTGATCAAGAATTTAATTGATAAATTAACAAAAAAATTATTTGACTATAATTAAATAAGTCATGCATTATATTATAATAAAGTTATTTGAAGTATAATCAAATAAGAATGTAATTAATAAATTAAAATAAAATTTTGACATTATTTCTGAATTTTATAGTAGTGATGTCAATTTTTGTTAAAAAATCAACACCATTTCTACTTTTTTCAATAGCAACATTATTATTGTATGTTTTATTTTGTTAGAAGGAATGAAAGCTTTGACTCAACAAAAATGTTGTCCAGTTGCAAGCAATGGTATAGGAGCTTTGGCAGTAATATCATTATGAAGGCAGAACCAAGTGCCTTGTAACTTGGTCTGCTTTCACTTATGACTTGCCCTATTTCAGGGACAATTTGCTACTACCAGCTGCCAAGCAAGAACCAGCCTCCCTACTACCAAAATAGCCCGCCATAGCTTTTTATCAATAAACCAACTTACTACTACTAACTTGCAAGCAAGAACCAGCCTCCCTGCTACCCAAGTTGCCCACCATAGTTCACCATTAACAAGCTAACTTGTAAGCAAGAACCAGCCTCCCTATCATCCAGATAGCCCACCATAGCTCACCATCCATAAGCCCCATTTCTTTGGATTTTAATCCTAAAATTTTAGTATAAATAGGGCATGAATCCTTGTTGTAAGGCATCAGCTTTTTGTTCAATATATTGGAGTTTTAGGAGAATTTCTTCTCCACTCAGAATTTTGTACCTTAGATCTAACCAACCTAAATGGTGCTCAGGTTAGAAAACCATCATAGTAGGGTTTTTAACCTTGCCAAAATTAGGTATTTTTCATTTTACCAATCCTACTTCTAAGTCATTTGATATCAGAGCATCCTGATCCCCACCTCCTTGCCATCCTAAAATGACAAAAATATTAAAATTCTACAACAGCAATCACCAATCAGAAATTGCCATATTAGCACCCTTGACCAACCAAAAGTAGCCATGTGTCATCCACTGCCATGTCACCACCAACTTCCACCAAGTCAACTCCTTTTAATTATATATTAACACCTCCCTATTCTCAAAATTTTAGGAAAACCCCTCCAATTATACCCCCTTTTTAGAAAATTCCTTCCCCCTAATTTTGATATTCTTAATTCATTTTGCTATCTATTTTTCCTAGTTTCACTTTGATTTTGAAAAAAAAAATAGAGAGAGAGAGAGAGAGAGAGAGAGAGAGAAACAGTGAAAAAAAATGCCTCCAAGACATCAAAATCACCAAGAATGTGACCTTCATGACATCAAAATTCAGGAACTTCAAACTTAAATTGAACAATGGCCAGCATAACTTTATGAAGCTTGAACTCAATAGCACAAAAGTAACTCTAATTCAAATATTGGTGTAGGAGATGGTAACCTTTTTGGAAGATTACAAATCAACAATGATGTCTTATCCACTTCATCTGATAGGCACAGATGTCATCATTAAAGAACTTATGCCAAGCCATCCAATGATCTCAAAATTAGATCAGATATTCCCGAATTTGAAAAAAGTTTACAACCAAATGATTTATTGATTGGTTACACACCTTTGAATGCATTTTTGACCTCAAAGATATTCAAGATGAAAAACATGTGAAAATTGTTGCCATGAAATTGAAAAAATATGCATCAATTTGGTGGGAGAATCTTAAGCACCAGTAGGAACAAAAAGGTTGACACTAAATCAAAACCTAGGATAAAATGTGGAAAAAGCTCACACACAAGTATCTTCCAACTCACTATCACCAGAAGATGTTTATCAAATTTCAAAATTTATGAAAGAGAGGTATGTCTATTAAAGAATATGCAAAGGAGCTTGAGCAACTCAAAATGAAGTGTGATAATCATGAGCCTAAGGAGCAAAGTATTGCCTGATACCTCAAGCGACTCAATTATGAAATTACAAATGTCATATCCTTACAACAATACTTACTATTGATGAGAGTGTTAGACTAGCCATAAGGGTAGAGAAATATAATGCAAGGAAAAATGCTACTAACCTATTCAGATCCTGATAAGCTATAAGTAGTTTAGGAATTTAGACCTAAGAACCATAACAGCAAATATACCTAACCTCACAACAAAAACTACCAAAAATGAAAAAGGAATTAGAACCAATCGCCCTATGATAGGTTGCCAAGGCCAGTCAAATTAGAAGATTTATAAGCCATATTACCCTATGGTTCTTGCAGTATAAGGTAGCCTAAGTCGAGCCCTTGGATTCTCTAACATTAACAATCAAATTAAGAGATGAATAAAGGGGGGGTTGGTTGCAGTACAAATTTGACAAGAAACAATAAAATAAGGGTTGTAACAGAATGTAAATCAGAACCAGTCCAAAGGGGTTTTTAAACTTGAGATTAATCCTTCATTGATTACTAAGTGTTCATGAAATTATTAATCATATTCTATGGCCTAAAATCACAACATGAATTCCTAAAATGATTCGTGAGTCTAATCAGAACTCAACCAACAAACAACTCATTAAAATCTTAATGCATTTTTTATTTTTCCTACCTTCTTTTACAAGTGATTATCAAGATTTTAATAATCATATTAATGTCTAAACTAAATGCATCCATTCACTT
>JANHAO010010960.1:0-17287 GCA_026873985.1 Saraca asoca | reverse complement strand
TGGCACTTATGTCAATGAAGCAGCAAAAGATATAGGGGTTAGTTTTTACTTTATGTTTTATGTTATAGGAATTACACATTCACAAATGTGTTAATGCATTGGCTATTCTACTTTTGCAGGAGCAAATTGAGGAGATCTTGTCTCAAGACCTTTCTTTGCAATCTTAGACCATATCACAGGATGATGTCATAGTAAAGGTATTTGAGAAACAGCACTTGGGTCAAGTTCAAGGTTTGGGCTTTGGACCATCCCCTTTATGTGTTTGGAAGAGATTCTTGACATTTTAGTGGCATGACATTTGATACCAGTAGTTCTAGTGAGCCATAAATGTGAGTGAGAGTCCAGAATTTGGAGTCGAAGTTAAATTTTGAGTATGAAAGGTGAATAGCTATGGTAGGAGCATTGGCATCAACTTTTCAAAGAATGTTTATTACAATTCCTAATGAAATTACTATTTGATAACCCACCCTCCACCAATAAATTTTTGTTCTTCTCTATACTTGTTGATGATGGATTAGCTATGTTTGTTGATTGTTGATGATGGATTAGCTATTTTTGTTGCATTTATATTTTCTGCATATTTGTGGATGATAAATATTTTCCCGAAATAAACATTAATCTTTTTATCAATATTGCTTTGATTTCTCTTTGTTTGTTAAAAGAGTAAATGGGCTTTAAGGGTCCAATAAACTAGTATACTATTGTTATCAACAAAAAGCCCAAAGTGGCGCTGACCCAACTAAATTTGTACTACCATAGATCCATAAAATAAGAGTAACAGTTACTATTGAAACTGTACCTAATTTATTATGAGCCTTGTGTTAAAAGGAATATTCAACAATAGAATTGCAACTATATTTATTTCAGACAATATCATATATAAATAATACTAGTTTCATATTTTTATAGCTTTGTTGAGTTCAAAATTCTAGGTTTTATAGATATACGAAAAACAATAGAAAAAGAGTGGGGATGAAAGAGTAATTTAAATTTATTTTGAAAACATATTGGAAGAAGCAAGAAGACAACATGCTTGCTGGTGGGAGCTACCTCCGGGCAACACAGGAAGAAGACAAAAAGGGAAAGCACGTAGCATGGCACATCCTAGAATTTATGACATTTATATATTTGTTACTATTAATTACGTATACATTTTGGTTCTCAACGATGGAGTGTCAAAATCTTGACTTGGTTGACCAATAATACAAATGTAGTTGAAGCTTTGATAAATATTATTTGTCATTCAACATAATCTTCTATTTAGCACAAGAAATCCTGTTATGAAATTGACATAAATATTTGTACCTTTGGCGTAATTAGTAATTTAATAAATCTTTGTTTTTGTATGTTTTGCGCAAGTAATTCAATGAATATGAATGTATGAACTTGACTTGAATAAACCCTGCATTTTGGATGTTTTAAATTGTCTGCTTCAATTCATTTACTGAAAGTTAACTACTGCTTAATGCACATATGACTGAACCTTTTGGCAAAGTATAGCCATCGCTTGCATAGCAAGATTAATTTTCTTCAGATATAAGTTGAAATCTTTGATATTGTGATGTTGCACTTGCATCTTGTGATATCTCTGCTCCATTAACTTCTCTTTTTTGTTTTTTCTTTTTTTCTTTTTACATCAATTATTATTGAATCATCCCCATTTTGGTGTACAAAGTCATTTTTATTTGGTGTCTTGGTAGTATAAGTGTGAAGCATGGTATATGAAAAATCACTTTATTAGTTAGCTATTCAACATTGTATTGAAATTGATGTGAGTTGTTCCAATTGGTAAATAGGAATTAGTGGATCGGATGTTAATGTTATTAATATAGTGGATCAAATGCTGAGTTTTTTTTTTCTATTTTCAAAATTTAAATCTTCTAATATATTAATTTTTACAATTTTTTTAGTATGTGTTCTCTTCTATTAATTTTACTTTTACAATGCATAATTCTAACAATTATAATTTTACTTAAACTAATTTTATCTTATAGCCACTAAATGCAAGAAATGGACATGCCACATAAATAAAGTGCTCTTCCTCCACTAGTCATGACACACCATCGTGAATTCTACTTTTAAATTGTTGTCAAATTATGTTTAAACTCATGAATTCTAATATTTGACAAAGAAATATTTTAATTCTTATTATTAATATGAAATTTAAATTCAATCTAGTTTATATTGAAATATATGAATTTATTATAAATTATTTGTGTAGCAGACTAATTAGATACAAAAAAAAATTAAAGCAAGGAAAAATCACAAGAAAAATCTAAAAAGTGCATTTAACGATTATTGTGAGTATTTTCCAAACAATGTCAATTGGGATGGCAAAGGCCTAACAGGAGATAAGTCTAACTAGAAAAGGCGCAAACTATCCAAGAAATTGAGGTCGCTTAGCAAAGACACCAACTCACTAACTGTAAGCCTGGGACACAAGGCGAGGCCAAGATAGCAACCTCAACTCACTATAGATGAGTTCCAGTTCGCTAGCCAAAGCAGGTCGCTCAACACAGCCTCAGGTCACTAAGATAGTGAGCCGAGCATAAGTATGGAAGCCTAGTCAATAGCTGGTGGCACATATTCCCAACCAATGGGTTAGCCTCCAAAACCAGTACATTAGCCCCCAAAGTCTGACAATGATTTGCTCAGCATTTATTACTCGATGCCTAGCATTTATTACCTAATGTGGCAAAAATAATCATGTTACAATTTGTTAAATTACACTTGTAACCCTTCCTACTTCTATAAATAGGAGGGGGAGATCATTGTAACAGATAGTGAAAGATATATGCAAAAACTCTATTGAAATAGTGAGAGAGTACTTGTATAGTGAAAGAGCACTTATACTAAAACTCTATTGAACTGCATAGAGAAACCACCATATAATGGCAATAAAAACCACCATAGACATAGGGGACATATTGGCTTTAGCTGAACCACATTAAAAATCTTCTATGTCCATTATTCTTCCTCCCTCTCACCCTCTTTCTTGTTAAAACTTGTGTTATTAGCTTATAGTTTGGGGGTGTTGGAGAACTGTTTAGGTTGACTAAAATTTGGGTTCATGAAACCAAATTTTATCGTCAACATTTTGGCACTAGAAGAAGGACCCCCAACTGCGTTCTCTCTTTCTTTAGTTTACTATCTAACTGTAATGGCGAAAGGAAGACCACTAGAAGCACTGGTGCTGTCGCTGGCTAAACTAATGGTCATATACAACAATAAAAAGAAGTGTCACCGATTGGAGGCTCTATCCTCCTAACTTCAAGTGCAACTGCTACCCCCACAACAGGTATTGTTGTTGGCATGGCACCTTTCACTCCCCATCAACTATTGCCTTCAACACTAATGGAGTTCAAGTGCGGTTCCAGCTTTAGGAAATGCTCGAAAATACGGTGAGGGAGTTGACTGACATGGTTAGAACTTTGGCATAGGCACAAGCCTTGGGTGCCCAAAGACAACTCCAAGTTGTTGTGCCCAAAGGAGAGCCTCAACAACCAAGAGCTCAACAAGAAAAGCCTAGTAGAGAAGAATGTCAGCGAGCTGGCTTCGTCCATTTGTCTAACTCATGGTTGAGGTCAGAAGTGCATCGAGTCTATGAAAACAGTGAAGAAGATGATTACCAACCTTAGAGCTTGCACCAAGAAAGAAGCTTGAGCGGGATCGATTGAGGGCACAAATCAGATCGTTGCTTACTAGGTCAAAGACACAATAGAAAGCACAAAACCTTAGACTGGCACTCCCGCGATCAGAGGGATGATAAAAGCCATCGCACCACTAACCAATGCTTCGAGACTCAAGACCTAGTGATCGACGAGCTGCTCCAAAGGGTGAAGCAACTAGAAAAAAGACCTGTAGCCTAGAACAGCCAAGATAGTTATGAGAAGATGACACCATTCACCAAAGAGATCAAAACAGAACCTCTTCCTTGAAGATTCAAAGTCCCTAATATCCCACTACACAATGAGGATACCGACCCGTACAACCATTTGGATGCATTTCATATCTAAATGGATCTCTAAACTACAAATCTGCTAGTTAAATGTCACATCTTCCTTGCGACACTTGGGGAAATACCTCGGACATGGCTCAAGAGTCTTCCTGCCCGTAGCATTCATGGTTGGGATGAATGCCAAATAAAATTCCTCAACCAGTACAAGGCACTAAAGACACCTTGCAACAATCTCTCAGTGAAGAGATGAATCGCTGAAGGATTACATTGCTCAGTTTAGACGCGAGCTCTATAATGTCAAGAATCCTTCATATGAGAGCATCCTTACAGCCATTTCGATTAGGCTTTATAAGGATGGAAAGCTCTACAAGAGCATATACAAGTCTTCAATAAAAGACTTAGGAAAGTTTTATGATCGAGCCGCCAAAGAAATAAGGTGGGAGGAGACTTTCAACAAAAAGAAACCCAATCAAAAAAGATAAGGCAGGTGGCTCTAGTTAGGGCATCAAAAGGAATGATGGCAGGAGCAATAGAGGCAGTCAAAAGGGGAGTTCTGATGGCTATGTTGCAAAGAAGGCCAGGGGTGAGCAACCACTATGCTAGGGTTGCTATGACAGCTACAGCATTCTATCAGACACCCTAAAAAGAATTTTCATAACAGAGAGGGACAAGAAGGACTTCAGGAGTCCCAAGCCCTTAAAAGTTCACCTTGAGTGAAGAAATAGGATTAAATTTTGTGCCTATCACAATAAAGTTAAGCACAATACTTTAGATTACTGGTTGCTCAAAGATGCTATCGAGAACCTTATTAAGAGAGGTCACTTGAGAGATTACGTGGTGCAGACTTTGGGACAACAACTTCGGGACAACGACTTCCACAACCTCACCAACTAGCTTAACATTAGCACCAGTAGACTCCCAAACAAGAGGGGACACTCTCAGTAAGGATCATATTCACCATTCATAGTGGACCCCATATTGCTAGAGCTTGAAAGAGGTCCCACAAGTGATATGTGCGGGAGGTAAAACATGTCATGCTTGCAAGGTGTGATGAAGTTGGGGGACCAACAGAGAAGGCTAGAACAAGCTATAATTGCATCCCTTTTAGTAGTGAAGACACTCAAGGAATATATTCTCCACTCAACGACATTATGGTCATCCGAGCCAGAATTAGTAATGCTAAGGTACGGAGAAATATGGTGGATACAGGTAGCTCAGTAAATATGATGTACCGGTAGTCCTTTGACCAGATGGGCATAAACCCCAACCAGCTCAAGCCTTCCCCAAAACCTCTTTTGGGCTTTATGGGAGATGCAATAGTCCCAGCGGGGCAAATCAAGCTCCCTATAACCCTTGGAGATTTAGGTTATCAAGCCATTACTTTGGCTAACTTTCTGATCATTGACTCTCTATCAATGTATAATGTGGTGTTAGGGTAACTAGTGATGAATGACCTAGACATAGTCCTATCACCTAAATTGCTCACCATCAAGTTCCTAACCCCAAACGGAGTTAGATGTGTATGAGGAAAGTAAGAAGTGGCCCGATAATGCTATAAAGATACAATTGAAATAGGGGAAATTGGAAGGAACATTAATGTGGTCTTTGGAGGAGAGCCATGACCCATGAGCTTGACTAGCATAAGCTATGACTTAGACCCTCCTGAAGTGGATGTTGAAAAGATAATGGGTCCGATGGAAGAACTCGAGGAGGTTCAAGTCAGTAAGGCAGACACTGAAAGATGCCTCAAATTAGGAAAGAATCTATCCCCAGGCATGAAAATGAAGCTAATAGAGTTTCTCAAAACAAATCTTAATGTCTTCACTTAGAACCATGAAGACATGGCTAGGATTAACCTGAAGGTCATGTCGTGCAGATTAAACGTTGATCCTCGCCATAAGCTAGTTCAACAAAAGAGAAGGCTGATGACCGCTGAACGGTACGACGCATCAATGGAAGAGGTGGATAAGCTCTTAGCAAATAAGTTTATGCAGGAGCACACTATCCTACTTAGGTAGCCAATCCTATTCTTTTAAAAAAGAAAAATGAAAAGTGGAGAACTTACATTGACTTTATTAACCTTAATAAAGCATGCCCAAAGGATAACCTCCCCTTATCGAAGACTGATTAGCTTATGGATGCAATAGTAGGACACGAACTGCTAAGCTTTATAGATGCTTACTTAGGATATAATTAAATTCCCATGGCCCTGTAGGACGAAGAGCACACCTTATTCATCATCGACTACAAATTGTACTATTACAAAGTGATGCCTTTCAGGCTAAAAAATGTAAGGGCAACCTATCAGTGGTTGGTGAACATGATGTTCAAAGATCAAATTAGGAAAATGATGGAGGTTTACATGGATGATATATTGGTGAAGTCTGAGCAAGTCACCAACCATGAGTGCGACCTAGGGGAAATGTTTCAAATCCTAAGGAAGTACCAAATAAAGTTGAACCTGCACAAATGCACGTTCAGGGTTGCTTTCAAAAAGTTTCTCAGTTTCACGGTTAATAGTAGGGGGATTGAGGCAAATCCTAAAAAGATCAAAACTCTCATTGACATGAGATCCCCTATTGGGCATAAACATGTCCAAAGTTTGAATGGCCAAGTTACGGTGCTAAACAGGTTTATCTCTAAGGCAATAGATAAATGTGTCCCTTTCTTCGACGTCCTAAAGAAGGCAAAGAGGTTCGAATGGATGCAACAATGCAAAATTGCCTTCCAATAGCTCGAACAGTATCTTGGGTGAGCTCCTCTTCTGTTGAAGCCAAAAGAGGGTGAAAAGCTAATTGTCTATTTGGGAGGATCCCAACACGCCCTCAATGCAGCTCTAATGTGAGAAGAAGATGGAGCTCAGTTTCCCATTTACTACATGAGTAAAAGATTACTGGATGCAAAGACAAGATATTTGCCTATGGAGAAGCTTGCCTACTGCCTGGTAGTTGCCTCAAGAAAGCTGTGACCTTATTTCTAAGCACATTCCTGACACAGTTCCCACTTAGACAAGTCCTACAAATGACAAATGTCTCAGGACATCTCCTCAATAGGTAATTGAGCTAGCTCAGTTTGAAATTGAATATAAGCCTAGATCGACAATCAAAGGGCAAGCTCTAGCAGGCTTCATAGCAGAATTCACCGGACCCATGCAAGAGGAAGTGGAGACATCAGAAGCTCCAAGTTGGGAACTATACATTGATGGGTTGTTAAGTGAACAAAAGGCTGGGGAAGGGGTGCTCCTCTTCAATCTAAAAAAGCACAAAATCCTCTATGTGCTAAGGTTCAGCTTTTAGGCCATGAACAACAAAGCCAAGTGTGAATCTTTGTTAGCCAAACTCCAACTGGCTAAACAGGTGAGAACTGAAAGATTGAAGATTTTTAGTGATTCTCAGCTCGTTGTCTGCCATGATGAGGAAAGTACCAAACTCAAGGGCTAAAGATGACTAACTACTTGCAAAAAGTCCAAGAATTGCTAAGGTTATTCCAACATTATGACGTCAACCAAATATTGTGAACCTAGAATGCACACACTGATGTCTTAGCTTACCTAGCCATGACCAAGGATGTTGACTTCCTGGGGGTGATCCCAATAGAATTCCTCTCGTCCATGAGCATAAAATAGAAGGATGCTTTGATGACAATTGCCAAAATGATGGGTTCCTGGATGAACCCAATTCGGGGCTACCTATAAAGTGACAGACTGCTAAAGGATAAGCTTAAGGCCCGAAGATTGTGAGCTCAAGCAGCCTGATATTGCATCTACGAAGATGTGTTGTACAAAAAAGGGTTCTCAACCCCACTTCTAAGATGCATTGATAGCCCTAATTAAGATACCATCCTGGAAGAAATCCATATCAGCCATTATGGAAACCACACTGAAGGGCTATCTTTAGCTCAAAAGGCTCTCCAACAAGGATTCTATTGGCCCATGATGAAATAAGATGTGATTGAATGCATCAAGAGGTGCGATAGATGTCAAAGATTCACGAAGATCCCACGAGCCCTGCTAGACTACTTACAGTAGATGGTTAGTTTGTGGCCCTTTGCGATCTGAGGCATGGACCTGATAGGACCGCTCCCTACAACTCATAAAAATTGCAAGCATGCAATGGTGGCTGTAGACTACTTTACCAAATGGGAAAAATTTCTTCCACAAAGATAGAAAAATTGTATAAAGCAATATCATTTGCAAGTTTGGGGGTCCCCTAATAGATTGTAACTGATAATGGGACCCAGTTCAATCGTGACCAGTTCCTCAAGTTCTATGATGATCTCAAGATTACAAAAAGTTTCTTAGTCATAGACCATCCACAAGCCAACGAGCAAGTTGAAGCTATTAACAAGATTATCAAACAGATCTTACAGAAGAGACTGGAGATCAAGAAGGGAGCATGGGCAGATGAGCTAGCAAATGTGCTCTGGGCTTACAAAACCATAACCTATAATATTATAGGAGAAATTCCCTTCTCGATGGTATAAGGATTCAAGGCAATGCTCCCAGTAGAACTTGAGGTGGCATCACAACGAAGGATTACCTTTGATCTAGAGGATAACAACCAACTGCTCGCTGTGAATCTAGATCTCGTAGAAGAGACAAGGGAAAGAGCTCACCTCAGGGTTATGACTTACTAACAACGGATTATGAGATATTACAACTGAAAGGTTTGAGCTTGGAGCTATGAACCTGGCAACCTCATTTGGCAGACATAGACAGGATAGAGTTCCCTTGAGCTTGGAATGCTGAGCACTTTCACCCATATTATTAGTAAAAATCCAAATTTTGTAAATTATTTAGAAAATTGTAAGAACTCTTAAGTGTCCCTGGACTCTTTATATCTATATTTGATTACTTTCGACTAAAGTTTCAATAAAATCTCACATAAGAAGCAAGCAATGTATCAGATGAAGAATGATAACTGAATTGCAATTCATTGGCCTCTCATTTTTGTAAAAATTTGCCAAGTCATTTGGAGTAGTCAATCATGACTCTAATAGAAAACAAGTAAGAATGTCACAAAAGTTTATCCAATGTTCTATTCAATGGAACATGTTTGTACAAAGTCCAAGAATTAGATACAAAGTTCAAAAAACAATTCAAAGTTACAAAAGTCCTAGTTTAAGAAGTCAGATGTTTAGGAGCTGGGCCTTTTAGGAGCAAAAGGTCAGTAGAAGGAGTAGCAGGGTCACCTATTGCCTGAATATCAATGGCTTCAATAATCTGCAAGTTGCTCTCTCTTGGGGAAGCACCCTCGATAGAAAGAGCTTCAACTGTAGACCCTACACCCTTTCTAGAAGACTTGGCATTAGCAACCCTCTTCTTGAAGTGTTCCATAGCCTCAAAAGCCTCTTTATCGAAGAAAGAGAAGTCCAACTCAGATGCTGCTCCCATAGGGTGTAGAAAAAAGAGGCATTGGTCTTAGACTCCATTATCTCTACTACTTTCACAACTAGTGAGGCAGTCTCTGCCTTGACTTTGGCAACCTCCTTTTTCTCAAGAGCAACTTCCTTCTTGGCCATCTCTAGCTCTTTCAAAGTGACCTTGACCCGCTGCTCCATTGCCCTTGCTCGTTGCTCTACCAACCTAGCTTGTTACTCCATAATCTTGGCTCACTGCACTACCTGCTCAGCACGTTTGTGAGCTAGGTCCAGGTCGATCCTCACTTTGGTTAGATCATTAATTATCCTATCGAGGTTTAGTACAATGGCCTCATAATCGATCACTTTGCAAGATAGGGCAGCCTCAATGTCTTTGACCTTTTTCCTCGACTCCAACATTTTAGCAGTAATAATAGCTAGCTCATCCATAAGCTTCACCTTCTCCTCATCTTGGGCTCAAAGCGCCTCATCCAATTTCATCATTGTTAACAAGCTCTAAAGAACCAAATAGTCAGGTTAGATTCCGAAGAAAGTAAGAGAATCGGGATAAAGGGATTCCACTTACCATTAGGCCATGACGAGATGCATAGCCCACCAACCCCCAGTGGTGAAGTCCTCTAACTCCAACACTTAGATCCTATTGCGAGGCCCCAGGATCATGTTGATGTTGTCCAGAAAGACATTGAGGTACTTCTCAGTCTTAAAGCTAGGCCCAGTAGGTTGATCCATGACTTTGACCTCTGACATCTCTCACTTATAGGTAGTAACTTTCTTCTTCCCCTTATCCATTTTTCATTTCTTAGTGGGAGGCCCAAAGGGGACATTGGCTGCAATGGTCACCTTGGGCTATGAGGTAGGAACCAGCTCTTGCAAAGGAGTTATTACCAAAGCCAAGAGTTAGCTCTCAGTAATGGGAGCCATGTTAGCATCTAGAGCCAATATGGTCTCATCCTCTTCAAGGTCAGGCGACAACGTCCTAAGGATGAGTTTCATTATGTTCTTGTAATCCTCAAAATTTTCTAGGCCAACCTCCTTCACCCATTGGATTCCTATCTCTCTTGTAAGCTTAGTATTTAGAGTCGGAGCAAGCTTCTACGAACAGAGGAGACTCTTAGTGAATCGTAAATCATTTTTGAGGACGTCTACAGCCACAATCTTGTTCAACACCTTAAGCTCCTCGACCCCAAGAGTTGGATGCTTACTAGTCCCATCTGCAAAATAAGACAAAAGCTAGAATTAGAGAAGCAAATGTGAACGAGTCATTAAACTTGTGTGTTCTCAGCTCGGTCATCAAGAATAAGGATAAAACTAAAATTTTTGAGGTCACACAAGGATGAACATGAGATATAAAACTAACGAGTCTTATAATTTTCCACATTGGATTTCCCTTTAGCAAAGGACCTCAGTTGACAGCGGTGGGAGATTATTCCTCAAATATACTAATGCCAAGTAGGTGAGCTGGGCATAAGAGTTAGGAGTAAACTGGAAGGGGCTAAGCTTAACTTTATTCAAGAAGTTAACAATATATGGATGCACTGGAAACCTTAGCCCAGCTACTAGGTGCAGAAAGCTAATGGCCATAAGCCCCGAAGGTGGATAAGGAGCATAATCATCTGGGGAGGGCATCATGACATGGCATCCCTAGTGGAGTTGATATGCCCAGACCGTGGTCAGGAGCTCGCTATAGTGGACAGATGAAACATGCAGACTAAATACCTGGCAATTGAAAGGTTATTGACTCGCAGCGGCTACTTGACCCTCAACGAGGTTTGGACGAGTAGTGAAGTCCCCAGTGACCTCATCACTCCTCAAGGTCACTTCATTAAGGTATCGCGCCCGCTTCACCCCCTATGTTGGAGAGCTAGGCTCATCATCATTCCCTATTTAGTGACGATGATATCCATGACCTAGGCTTATCTACATAAAGGAAAAGGAATGGTTAGGTCACTACAAGCAGACCATACCCAAAAAATTGAGGCTAATAGTTTCCTATGCAGCAGGCCATGTGCATCTCAAGTCACCACATCTAAGACTCGGACTCCAAAAGACAAAGGGGACTCAATGATTGAACCACAGAAATCCAAAGAACAAACACAAGACTCAAAATGGTAATTAGAAACCCTAGAATCTACTAATAGAACAACCAAATAAATCAAATTAGGCAAAAAGAAAATGCTCAGGCAAATAACTTCAACCTATATTTAGATTTCCCAGCTACAAGTAGATAAGTCTCATACCAACTGCAAAATAAAGAAGTTCAGAAACCACAAGCTAAAAAGAGGAAAGACTCACCATGATTAACAAAAGCAGAAAGTCTGAAGATGCATGCAGAAGTATCTTCTGGTTAGCAAAGCCCAAAGAGTAAGTAAGGAGCCAAGATGGTACTAACGGTAGCAGACAGTAGTGATCAGTCATGGGATTTGGCAAAGAGAATGAGCAAGAAGAGCTTAGGAGTGTCAAGTTTCAAATGACAAGTCAGAAGGAGAAATGAGTCTCTTCAGCTTATATGATGCACAGTGCCACCGTTAGATCTAGGAAGCCATCAGCTGCCCATGATCTAATGGTCTAATGAATGCTAGGAGCAAGCTGACAATAGTATGGCACACATGACTATTGGAAGTAGGAGTAACTATAACAGGCTAGTGGAAAAAATCAAAAAGTCATAGACAAAGTGAGTAGGAGCATGCCAAATGACTAGGGATGGCAATTCTACCCACGTACCCATTTACCCGTGGATATCCGCCCATGATGGACAAGTATGGGTATAAGAAAAAGTGATCATGAATGGGCATGGGTATGAAAATCATACCCGTGATGGGTATGGGTATGAGAAAATATCCATACTCAAACTTGTTTACCCGTTTAAATAAAAAAAATTATATAAACACTACTCAAAATGACATCATTTTGAGTAGTGTATGTAATGCCTCAAAAAAAATAAAATAAAAATGTTGGCTGAAGGACTGAAGTGAAATTTTAATATTTTTTGTTGGGGCCATAACATAATTTCATATTTGTAGTAAGGACCAATTTGAAGTTGGTGAAAATTTCATGGGATCAAACTATAATTTAGAAATTTTTTTTAATTCTGGCGGGTATACCCGTGGGTACACCCATACCCAAACTCACTATAGTGTTCACAAGTACAGGTAGGGTATGGGTATGAAATTTTCTGATAGGTACAGGTATAGATATTGCCATACTTGCCTGAACCTGACCCATTGCCATCCCTATCAATGACCCACAGGATAGCAAATCGCAAGCAACAAACCATAACTCCTAACTCACCCCACATCCAAGAAGTGCTTTATGCACCAAACTCTTGTGCAAGCCGTGTCCAAGAAGTTCCTTCGGCAACAAACTCTTGCATGGACTATACCAAGGCCCTGCATCCAAGAAGTGCTTTATGCACCTTTGGTACCAAACTCTTGTGCGAAAAATACTGAAACCTTACGTCCAAGAAGTGCTTTACGTACCAAACTCTTGCACGGGCCATGTCCAAAAAGTGCCTTCAACACCAAACTCTTGTGCAAACAATACTGAGACCCCACGTCTAAGAAGTTCTTTACGCATCAAACTCTTGTGTGGGCTGCATCTAAGAAGTGCCTCCGGCACCAAACTCTTGCATGGACAATATTGAGACCCCACATCCAAGAAGTGCCTCAAGCACCAAACTCTTGTATGGACTAAGGCACACCCATACAACCTACCTGGGCACTCAATCCCTCACCAACGAAGGCGCTTAAGCACTCTAGTGCAAGACTCCCGACCAACAAAGGCATTCCAGTGCTCAAATTCATTGCCAACTAAAATGGGCTAATATAACTTATTGGTCATTTGACATGGCACATATCCTTTTAAGTCATGATTTATTGACTAAATTCCATTCATATTAATTCAATTAATGTTATCCAAGGTTGATTAACCAAGTAAGTACTCATTTTATCTAACATATACCAAGTTATCGAATGTAGGGACTTATTCGTGTTTCCAGCTATGACATACTAAATAGTTAATGTGATGTGCTTGGGAAAAACAAGAAATAAAATGCAAAACTTCATTACAAAACCTCTTTCAATAAGGTGAATTTCCATGAAGGTTTAAGGATACAAATAAAGTAAGCCTACAATTGACTAAGGAAGAACTGAATCCTAACAAACTACGGAATCCACGAGTAGGCCGAGCTACTCCAACCCTTCCTCAACTTCCACTCAAGCCGGTGGATTGTCTAACCTTAGCATCCCTAAGGTGCTTGGAACAAGAGAAACAACATTTGGGGTAAGCAGGGTGGCTACTCCAATTTCCCCTAGTCCTTCTGAGCATGGAAAGCATCCTTCAGCTTCATCAAGCTACTTAGAGGCCTGGAGATGCCTAACATCACCATGCAAGGAGGCAAAGGAACACAACTAGAAAGCCTGAATTCCAACAAGCCATAGGATTAGCAAGCAAGCCTAACCGTTCTAGCTCCTATTTCCTGTCCTCCTTCTAAGGTAAAAGCTCCTCTTTCAGTTTTGCAACTCTTAGGTGCTTGAAAAAGCTGAATGGTTAACTTGCAAGAGGACAAAAGAGCAAAAAAGGAGGAGCTAAACTTGTTAACACCATGAGGAGGTTATGATAAAATTTCCAAAGTCATCAAAGAGAAGTACCTCATGGGAGCCTCATGCAACAGGCCATTCATGCCTTGTAGTCTTATACAACAGACCATACATGCCTTAAAGCGCATTACCGAAAGCCAAAGCATTAGAAATATCAAGGGCTCAGTCAATGTACCCATTTAATCATTCTTTGAAGCAAGGAAGGAGGCTTCTCAAGCCTTATATAGACTAATTTAACCTCATAGAAGAGTCCAAAGTATATTCGACTATTCTTAATTGAACAACTCGAAGGGAAATAAGGCTACCACACTAATGGCTATGAAACATGCACAATAGGAGGTATGGCCTAGTGCAGATGAAGTGAGATTGAAATATGAAATGACAACACAATAGACTAACCACAAAGACTTGACCACACTATAGCCTGTTAACAAGGACCTTGTTAGCAAACTATAACTCCTAGTTTGTAAAGTGAACTGAGGGTTTGGGGCTTATATTATAAGTATTTTCTGGACAATGTTGATTAGGCTAGCAAAGGCCCAACAAGAGATAAATCCAACTAGAAAAGGCCCAAACCATCCAAGAAACTGAGGTCGCTCAGCAAAGACACCAGTTCACCAACTACGAGTCTAGGACGTAGAGCAAAGCCAAGATAACAACCTCAGCTCATTAGAGATGAGTTTCGGTTCACTGGCCAAAATAGGTCACTCAACACAGCCTCAGGTCACTAAGATAGTGAGCCAAGCGTAAGTATGGAAGCCTAGTCAGCAACTAGTGGCATATATTCCCAACCGATAGGTCAGCCTCTAAAATCGACACATCATCCCTTAACAGTCCAATAATGATTTGTCCAGCATTTATTGCCCGATGCCTAGCATTTATTACCCAATGCAGCAAAAATAATCATATTATAATTTATCAAATTACACCTGTATCCCTCCCTACTTCTATCAATAGGAGGGGGAGATCATTGTAACAGATAGTGAAAGATATATGCAAAAACTCCATTGAAATAGTGAGAGAGCACTTGTATAGAAACTCTGTTGAACTGCATAGAGAAACCACCATATAACGACAATACAAACTACCATGGACATAGGGGCCATATTGGCTTTAGCTGAACCACGTTAAAAAGCTTTTGCGTCCATTGTTCCTCCTCCTTCCCACCCTCTTTCCTGTTAAAACTTCTGTTATCAGCTTGTAGTTTAGGGTGTTGGAGAATTGTTCAAGTTGACTAAAATTTAGGTTCACAAAACCAAATTTTACCATCAATAGTGATGGTTCTTTTTTAAAAAATTTCTGCAAAACTACCACTCAATGCAACCAAAATTGCTACGAAAATCAAATTTTAAAAAAAAAATTCACAAAAAACCACCATTAAGTGCATCCAAAACCATCTTGAAAATCAATTTTTTTAATAAATTTTATGAGAAACCACCGCTAGGTGCATCCAAAACCACCACAAAAATCTATTTTTTAAAAAAATTTCCAGAAAAGCAGCTACTCAATACATTGAAAACTATCACAAAAATCACTTTTTTTTCAAAAACTAGCTAAAACTACTGCCATAGACACAAATAATTGCCGCTAAAAACAAAATATTTTTAAAATCTTACTTGAATAACTGTTGCCAAATTCATGAAAAATTACCGCTAAATACTAAACTTTTTAAAAAAAAAATATCAAAACTGCCGCTAAGTCCATTAAAAACCACTGCTAAGTTCACAATGGGATCAAAGATGTTGCAACCATAATAGCCACTAAGTACTAAATAACTGCCATTATTATACTTTTTCAGCAGTTTGAAAAAACTGCCACTAAATATTTCCCAACCTATGTACCTATAGCAAACCATCGCTAAATACAAAAAAAAAACATTGCTAATACATTTTTTTGTAGCGATGAGTCACAACAAAAGATCCCCTAACCATCTTGTAGTTAAATAGTTCATAAGATACTGGTATGTCTTAATATGAGCATGTCCTTTGTATAAATCTGACAAATGTAGAATTAGCTTAGAGGGAGTCATATTTTCATGTTACATTTAATGTTCAGGAGACATTGAAGCTAGGATCACATGTGTTGCTTGTTCAGCATCTTTCTGATATTTCTTATGAGCAACAAAGTTAAAACTTGCATATTTACTTGAACCTTCAAGTGGAGGATAATATTCAAATTGTGTAATTAGTCCACGTAATTAGGCTAGTTAGCTTATTATCAGTCAGTATATTTTTTAAAGAGATGTTATTCATCACTTGAACAACCTTCAATCAGAATAGAGATGATTAATGTCTAAGCATAACATTTAATATTATATAGACTTTAATAAAATGAACTCCTACTAGTTTTTCTCAATTCTAATGATCCTTTATTTTAGAATTGAATTATCACACTGGATAATAATCTTATTGGTTAGGATCTAGGTTTGATTTATTTGATATTAATGAAGGCCACAAAGACTAAATAAATTAGACTAGGTAGACAACTCAACTTATCAATTACAACTCAGTGTAACATCTAATCATTAGGTTGACAACTTTGTCATTTATTATCCATCACATCAAACATTATTAACAACCATTTGTTTATCATGTTCAAAGTGAAACCTAATCAAGCCAACACTGTATGGTCATAATGAGGGCCATCTAAACTATACAAGTTTGCTAAGTTGAAATTATCGAACAAGAACATCACTTATGTTCTAATAATAATAACATGATTGATGTAGTGCAACCCTAATAGAGGCTAACAAATTATCATGAAATCAATCTCTAGGTCTCATTATTTTGATGGGTGGTGATTAATCATGTTCTTAATATGCAACTTAAATTAGTGAAGGATCTTTTAATTAGTTTAGGGCTTAACTATTCAAAGGTCTCATGTATGCCATGTATACATTTACTAGTCATGTTTACACATACATCAACTAACTTATGTTATATATACATCAACTAACTTATGTCATACATACATCATATTCATATAACAATATAAATGACATGGATGCATAATATATAAGATGATTATGGACTAATTGAAAATTCTTTCCCTTGAGCCATAAAAGGGAAAACTCCCTAGAATATGTCTTTTGTCTCCACAAGCAATGCACCATCAAGCTTCGGGTGCCTTTGTCTTCAACTACTTTCAAAATAAGACTCCCTAATTCTCTCTCTTGTAACTAATTACATCATATAAAAGAAACCTCAAGTTATATTCAAGGGTGAAGGTCCCAGGTAAAGATGTGATGTAAAACAGATCTTACCTTATTCCTTTAGGGGAATTTTATATACACCTTTGATTATTATGAATTCTCTTTGAATTTAACAAAAATATGATTAATTGCTTTGTATCAAGA
>JANHAO010010959.1:0-17291 GCA_026873985.1 Saraca asoca | reverse complement strand
GTTATCTTCAAAATTATTCTAAAGCCTTAATAAGAATTTAAACCATTTTCGTGCCAAACAAGATTATATTGCATTAGAAATTCATGTTCATTCACAAAGAAAATAAGATAATTAGAATATCAAAATTGAAACATCTAATTGAATAGGTTTTTTAACACAATATAGTAGCAAATCCAAAATGTAAAGATATGGTAAAAGAAACAAAGTAATTCCGATGTATCGATCCATTAATCCTATTTTCAGTGAAAGGAAACGAATTCATTCATCTTATGTTCATTTTCATTCACGTGAATTCCACATGAAATCAATCCAGAAAAAATAAATAAACTATTAGGGATTTTATGCAATCATTTTTATATTTTAGAGGTTACATTACCTTCAATTATTACTGATCTATGTGAAAATGCTGATAAAATGTTTGACGAAATGTGTGAATGAAATTCTGGATATATTGTTTTCATTTTAAACAATCATTCGGATTTTTTTTTTCAGAAGTGTTGTTCATTTTTATTTCGATGCTCTATAATCCTAGATTTGTAATTATTCCTTATTCTATGCTGCTACAACTTCAATGACTTTGAGAGAAAGAAAAACTTGGCCCTTTTTCTACAGCCGAAGTTCCAAAATATCATATCAGGTAGCAACAAAGGAAGGGGGAAGAAAAGATAGCAATTAAGCCAAAGAGCAGGTATTAATCAAATACTTAAAAAGCATGATTTATAATATGATATCCTTGTATGAATCATGACTTTTAACCACACAATAAGTATGATATAATTAAAAAAAAAAAGTATTTTAGCAACTAATATGACTTGGTTAGATAGAATGGAAATGGGAATGAGTGGCTAAAAAGTTTATTTGGTAGGTACTAAGATGTCATTCTATCACAAAAACAATTGAATAGATCATTCATTTTTTATGGATTAATCTATCTACACTCTTGTTTTTGGCATCTTTCATATATTTCAAAATTATCCTTATATTAATAAATAAGAAAATAATGCCTTTTTAAATACTTTTACTATAAATTTATTTTGATAATTATATTTTTAATAATAGAATTTAAAATAAAATAATTTTATATTATTTATTATACAAAATTCTTTAATATAAAATAAAAATCAGTGCATTATAACTTATTAATATATAAGGAGTCAAAACTATGAAAAAGAAAAAAAAAGCTAACATACTTGAATAATAAACCAATATTATACTATCAATATCAATAAATGTTAGGAATTTTTAAGCCTAGCATGATTTTTACTATTTTTAGTTAGATATTGTATTATTACTTGGTAATAAAGGTATTATTGCCATTGGTTGTCTTTTCCATTCCATTTTTATAATATTTTATTGTACCAAACATAAAAATGGAATGAAACATGTTATAGATATTTTTGGAACCATACAAATGGGCTAGTAAAAGCTCAATGGACAAGCTCAGTTGATAAGGGTCCAGTTCAACTATGATTGAGGTCACTGGAGCAATCCCACAGGTCACTAAAAGCAAACTCAAATCGCAGGAGTCAAAGCAGTAACCTCAGGTTATTAAGGACGAGATCTAGTTCGTAGCTTAAAGCATGCTTACCCAGCCACCAATTCAAGGAAATCCATTCAGTTTTCTTTTTTAATGGAAATTTGTTATTATTAGTTATATAGTCACAATCAATTCATGATCCTTATCTATTATTGAATTATATTCATTCTGAAACACCTCAACTATTATAAAAAGGGATGAAATCATTATACAAAAAGAAAAAAAAGAAAGAAACAACAAATACTCAGCAAAAATACTGAGAAATAAAATAATCATGGATGTAAGCATTGCACTCAGTCGAACCATGTTAAAAAACTCCTGGTGTCATTTGGTGTCTCCTTGTTCTTCTTCTTCTTCTTCTTCTTCTTCTTCTTCTTCTTCTTCTTCTTCTTCTCTCTCTCTCTCTCTCTCTCTCTCTCTCTCTCTTTTACACTCAAATTATAGTTTAGGATTTTGGACTTGAGTTGACCAGATTGACACGTCAACATTTTTAGCACTAGAAAGAGGGCCCTAAACTGTATTCTCCTTGATTTTTTATCTAATTACAATGGCTAAAGAAAGAACCACTAGGAGTTTAGATGCTGTAGTTGACCAGCCTGGCGATCATGTGGAACAACAATGGGATGTATTACTAATTAGAGGCCTAGTTCTTCCTATGATAGGCACTTTCGCCATCCCTACCACAGGTGTTGCCACTGGCATGCCCTCAACGACCCCTTGCCAACATGCTGTTATTGTTACTAGGGCTGATGAAGTGTAAGCACGGCATCAATGTCAAGAAGCGCTTGAGGGCACGGTGAAAGAGTTAGCTGAAGTGGTTAAGGCATTGACTCAGGTATAAGCCCAAGGCGCATGAAAGCAGGTTAAAGTCATTACACCCAGAGAAGTACTCCAGTAATTGCGGAAAGAAGCTCAAGAGGAAAGGCTAATTAGAGAAGAACCTCAGCACGATCATTCAATTCATTCTTCCAACTTATGACCAAGATTGGAAGTCTACCAAGCTTGAAAGGATGATGATGGAGATAATCAGCAATGTGGTGGTTTGCGTCAAGTTAGAGGCTTAAACAGGACTAGTCAAGGACATGTTTTAGATTGATACTCACCTAGTTATGGGTAGAGGAGACATGAAACCTCAGATCGCCACTCCCATGACTAGAGAAGGAGCTGACGATCCTCTAGCCGTTAATTTGGAGCATAGGATCAAATGGTGGAAGAGCTACTTCAGAGGGTATAGCGGTTACAAGAACACCCTTTGGCTCGAAACCATTGAGATGAGGAAAGGACACCATTCACCAAGGAGATCGAGACAGGGCCTTCCCTTATCATTACTAGCTGAAGCGCAGCCTACTGGGCATTCAGTGCTAGCTGAGGCGTGACCTATTTGGCATTTAGTACTAGTTAAGGTGTGACCTACTAGGCATTTGGTGCTAGTTAAGGCGTGACCTATTGGGCATTCGGTGCTAGCTGAGGCATGACCTGTTGGGCATTCGGTGCTAGCTAAGGCACAACCTACATAGGCATTCATTACTAGTTGAGGTGCAACCTACCTGGGCAATCATGGCTAGCTAAGGTGCGAACTACCTGAGCATTCATTACTAGCAAAAGTGCAGCCTACCTGGGCATTCATTACTAGCTAAGGCATGGCCTACCTGGGTATTTATTGCTAACTAAGGTGAAGTCTATCTAGGCATTCACTGCTAACTGAGGCACAACCTACTTGGGTATTCATTGCTAGTTGAGACATGACCTATGTGGGTATTTATTGCTACCTGAGGCATAACCTACTTGGGTAATTATTGCTAGCTGAGGCATGGCCTATTAGGCATTCATTGCTAGCTAAGGTGTAACCTATTAGGCATTTAACTTGACATTTACAAAGTCATGGTTTGCTAACTGAGGCGTGACCTATTGGGCATTCATTGCTAGTTAAGGCATAACTTACTAGGCATTTAACTTGACATTTAGAGTCATGGTTTGCTAGCTAAGGTGCATTCATGTGACCTATTGGGCATTTAACTTGAAATTTAGAGTTATAGTTTGCTAGTTGAGGCGCCTTCATACGATCTACTAGGCATTCAACTTAACTAATGCTTATTAAGCCATGGTTTGCTAGCTGAGGTATCATTTGTGACTTACTGAGTATTCAACTATGGAAATCGAGAAGAATAAAGTAAGAACATTATAAAGTTCACTAAAAACCTTCTTCAATGAGGTAAATTTACATGTGAAAGTTTAAAGTTAAACTCAAAATTAGCTTGCTGTAGTCATAGCCTAGGAGGAAGTTTGGCCCTTAGAAGCTATGCTCTGGTGGGTTAGAGGGTCCACATATAGGGCAAATAGGTTGTCTATCATTTGATCATCATCGATCCTTATGACCAGTGAGCTTCTCTCTCTTTGAATTATGCCCTAAGCAAGAGAAACTCCACCTGTGGACTGCATACCCTTATTGGGAGAAGTTGCCTTCACGACTTCTTCGAAGCCCTTAATGGCCTCATGAACATCCCCACCAAAAAAGGAGAAGTCCATCTCCAAGTGCTCCTTCCACAAGGTGTACAAGAAGCCTACGATGGTATCTTTTTCCACTTTCATGACCAGCTCAGTGGTCTTTACTCTAGCTTGATCGATCTCTTCTTTTACCAGAGCAATCTCGTTCCTAGCTAACTTATTCTCTTTCTCAGCAGCCTTAGCTCATTACACAACCACGTCCAGCTTGTCCTTCATTCTTGATAGCTTGTCAATAACCTTATTAATATATGAAGTAAGCCTGGATGTGATAGCTTTGTGTTTTTCCTCTTTGTGAGATAGAGGTTCCTCGATTTTCTTTTTGGCAACCTCAGCATCTCTTAGCTAAGCCTTAAGTAATTGTGTTCTGTCCCCTAGCTCTAATGCCTCATTGGTCATGGTGACTAGGCCACCCTCAAGCTTTTTCTTACTCTCCACTCGAGCTAAGAGCTTGCCCCTCAACTTTACTGCCCCCAATGCACTCTAAGAAACCAAACAATTAAGTTAGCTTACAAAGAGACAAAAGAACCGAAGTGAAAAGACTTAATGTACCAGCATACCATGATGAGCTATTTAGCCCATCAAGCCCTCATCAATCATCTCCTCTAACTCCAATGGCCTAGTATGGGTCCCCAAGATGAGGTCCATGTTCTACTAGAGGAAATCGTAATACTCCCTTACTTTTAGACCAAGGTCGTTAGGTCATTTTTTGATTATGACCTTAGATGTCGCTTGTTCTATCGCAACAACCACCTTTTTCCCTTTATCCACTCTTTGCTTTTTAGTAGGGGGCTTAGATGGGGATTGAGACTTCTTGGCATGAGCTCTTGCCAACTCGTTTGCAACCTTAACTACCTCTGGCTATGAGGTGGGAATTAGTTCTTGGGAGGTTGGACAATTATTGTAAAAGAGGAAGATTAATCTATAGCAGTAGAGGCTACAACAATAGTAAAGGTCATGACAGCAGCAGAGTTAGCAAACTGAGTAGAAAGAAGGGTTGGTGGCACTTGAAGGTTGAGCCTTACCATATCTTTGTATTCTTGAAAGTTTGTCAGGCTAACTACCTTAATTTCATGAGCTCTGAGGTGCTGTCAAATAGCTCAATGTTCAAGACTAGAGTAAGCTTGTGGGAATGTAGGAGATCCAAGTCAAATTTGAGGTCATTTTTGAGGTCGTCCACAACAACAAATTGGCCCAGCATTTCAACCTCCTCAGCCCCTAATGCTAGTTTGTCCTTACCAACTTTGTCTGCAAAATGAAACAAAATGTCAAACCAAGAACAAAATGAATATATGAATTCATGTAAACTCGCACATCCTCAGCTTGCTTGCCAGGAGTAAGGAAGAAACAAAAGTTGCAAAAATAATGCAAAGATGGGCAAGAAGTATAAAATTAATGGGCTTTATAGTTCCCCACATTAGATTTGCCCTTAGCATCACTTTAGGGCAAAATTTTCTTATGCTCAGTTTGGTGAGTTGTGAGGTAATATATCCTGTCTTGCTGGCTTGTGCCCTTGATACTATAAAGATAACAAAGAACCCTTGCCAAAAAAGGTGGGAGATTATTCCTAAGGTAAAGGAGAGCAAGATAGGTGAGTTAAGAGTTAGAGTTTGATGTAAGCTGGAAAGGGCAAAGTTTCAATTTATTCAACAAATCAACGATGTAAGAATGAATTGGGAACTTAAGCCCAACATTGAGATGGTGGGTGCTAATGGTAACAAATCCTAAAGAAGGATAAGCTTTGTGGTCATCAGAGAAAGGTGCCATGATACCGCAACCCTTAGGGAAATGACATGTTTGAGCTATTCCTCTAAGCTCATTAAGCTTGATGGTCGAAATGTGGTGATTAAACACCATATAAGTTAGAAGCCTCTGACTTCTAGTGATTTGCCAGCCCTCAGTGGGGTTAGGATGAGTAGTGAACTTCTCAGCAACCTCATCGCTCCCAGAGCTTGCTCCTTCTATGACATACACCTACTCCTCACTCTAATCTGGAGAGTCAGGAACATTAGCACTCCTTACTTGGTGAGCATGGTGTTTATGAACTGTAGACATCTACATAGAACGAATAATCAAGTCACTGCAAGTAGACCATACCTAAAAGCTAAGGCTAACAGGGAATTTCTTATACAGCAAGTCATACACGTCTCATATCACCATACCCAAGACCTAGACCATTGAAAGCATGGGGGGGCTCGACCAATGAGCCCATTAGGTCGCTAAAACCTGGAAAATGGGTAGAAAGTTAAATTTGATGATCAACGACCCCTATAAGTA
Organism: Saraca asoca; assembly: GCA_026873985.1. Classification (NCBI taxonomy): domain Eukaryota; kingdom Viridiplantae; phylum Streptophyta; class Magnoliopsida; order Fabales; family Fabaceae; genus Saraca; species Saraca asoca. The sequence continues at coordinate 10,975 of JANHAO010010959.1, read as the reverse complement.
TTTTGTCAAATAGATCACATGCCAACTTCCATAAATAACAAAAGGTGTGCAAATGAGCATACAATAAGATCAATTAACATGCAAAATTTCTTAGTAACTAATAGGCAAACACCACTAAACTCTCTGACTATCAAGACATCAAAAACCCAAAACGTACTCATGAAAAGCAAAAGCTTAGAGTCAAGGATATGCTGAGAAAACTTAGTGTATCAATAGAATGAGATGAGTTCTAAGAAGAGAATGATGAGCAAGATCGGTCTCTGGTGATCCAAATCTAAAGTATTCAATGGAAAACTTTATGAAGTAGGAAAACGAAGAATGGTGGTGACTATTTGTGAGCTTGAGAGATAAGTAAGAAACAAAACATCAGTTTGCAAAAGTAATAAAAGGGAAAAAGGGTTTTTCTCACCTTATATAGCACGAATGGCCTCAACGTTAGATCTGAAGACTAATCAACTACCCTCAATTTGATGGTCTAGCGAATAATAAGGCTTAGACATTACCACGCTAATGATTATAGGAAAATACATGCATTAAATGTGGTAATGATGGTATGGGTTGGTGCAGATAAAATGATGGAACAAAAATCTAAACAATAGCATGGCAGATCGCAATTGTTAGCTTTTACCAGCAAACTAGAGCTCCCATTCCATAGATTGCACTAAGAGCTGGGGGCTAATGTTGTGGGTATTTTTGAAACCATACAAATGGGTTGATAAAAGTTCAATGGACAAGCCCAACTGATAAGGCCCAGCTCAACTATGGTTGAGGTTACTGGAGCAATCCCCCAAGTTGTTAAAAGTGAATTCAAATCACTAGTCAACAAGGGTCAAGGCAACAACCTCGGGTTATTGAGAACAAGGTCTAGCCCACAGCTCGAAGCATGCTTTTCTAACCACCAATTCAAGGAAAACCATTCAATTTCCTATTTTAATGGAAATCTATTATTATTTGTTATGTAGTCATAATCAATTCATGATCCTTATCTGTTATTAAATTACATTCAAATTGTAAAACCCCAGCCATTATAAAAGGGGATCAAATCATTGTACAGAAAGGGAAAAAAAGGAAGAAACAATCAAGAAAGAAAGAAACAACAAATGCTTAGCAAAAATACTGAGAAATAAAATAACTATGGATGTAAACATTGCACTCAGCTGAACCACGTTAAAAAACTCCTGTTGTCATCTGGTGTCTCTCTGTTCTTTCTCTCTCTCTCTCTCTCTCTCTCTCTCTCTTTCTTTTACACTCAAATTATAGTTTGGGATTCTGAACTTGAGTTGACCTGATTTACATGTCAACAAAATGCTTATTTCATTTCCAACCATACCAAACATAATTATGAAATGACCATTCCATTATTACTCCTATTCTCATTCTTATTCCATTGCACTCCATCTAACTAGCTTATCAATTATCAGCTAACTTATCAGCCATTTGCATCAAACAAATTCTAAGTGTGTGTTTGGCATAGCAAGAAAGTCAAATAGCTATTTTTTATATCTTAGAAGTGTTTGATGCACTAGCTTTTTGGGAAAAAAAACTCTCTTTTAAGTCTAAGTAGCTTTCAATTATTTTTTCCCTAATTTATCCCTCTTCTTTTGGTTAATTAACAGTTTATGTCTTAATTAATTAAAAACCCTCATTTTCAATACTTTTTGTTAGTATCATACTATTTTTAATTTTTTTTACAAAGTCAAAAAGGACAAAAAAACCTATATATCATTGCGTATTTAACGTGTATCCATTAATTCAACATATATAAATAAAAATAAATAAACAAATGAATATATGATATCATAAAATATAATTAATTAAAATATATGTAATTTATTCTAATTTTCAATATTTTGATTGCATATTTGACCTGTATCCATTAATTCAACGTATCAGAGATATTGCTATTGAAGTCTTGAGCTTATCAATGTCCAAATTTTGAAGTTCCAGCTAATTTTCCAACTAGGTACTTTTGTGATAGATTTGAGAATTTTTAATTTAGGATAGTGTAGTCAGATATCATCATAAGATAGATGGGCTTAAGTTAAGGACCTCAAACTTGAGTCCAAGAATTAATTTTGACACTGACTATATTTAAATAGGTTGAATAACTCCATTTTCCAAGTTAGCTGATTTAGCTTCTAAGGAGTGTTTGAGGTGAGTGGATAATCCTCTTCTTATAATAAATCTCATTTGTAATAATTTTCTAATTAGTGAAATATTAAAATTCCTTTAAAACAATGGGATTTTCTTTTATATTAATGTGACTTTCAACAGTTTATTTATATGTTGTGAACATGTTTTGCCATGATAAAATTATGCATTTTCATCTTGATCTATGTTATTTAAATTGATAACTCTATTTTTCTCCATGACAAATGGACATGAAAATGCATTAGCAGGTTTCTATATGTTTTGATAAATGTTGCTTACCTGTATAAAGATCCTTATGCTATGTGATGTGTTTTGAATATGATTAAGATACTAGATTTACTGAAAAATTGGGTGGTAACCCTTAAATGCACTTGGGAACATGTTAATTCCTCGGGCAGGAGTGGATAAGGAAGGAAGTATAAGGAGATGTATAGATTGTTCATGAGCATCCATCAAATGTGTTGGATGGCTTATGATAATGATTATGTTATATTATGATGGTTACCTTTTGAATTTGTTCATTAGGAATCCAATTGAATGTATTTTCCATAGTAGTAAATTTTAATGTTTATTTCCATGTTATTAAATGTTGTATTTTCGACTATTTATTATCTTAATGATCGAAGCTCCTAACTTATTGTAGGATTTATATATTTAAGTGGGCAAGCTTATCTTCAAGGCTATGATTAATTTTAGATATAACTTATAAATGATGATTTAGTTTTTATGGGATTATCTACTCATTGAGTTTCTATGAAGCTCACTCCTCTCTTTCCATGTTTTTCAGAGCCTAAGGATACACCCACGACGCCTTCACCTCATCTTGGTTTTAGATCTGCCCATTGACCTAGTGGATCCCTTCTTATAGAGATTTAAGGTATAATAGTGGTAGAAAAATTTGGCAGTTGGTTTAATAGTTGTACATATATGTTTTGTCTGCTTAAAGCCCAATAAGTATAGTCTTGTATTATTTGGGCTGCTGTGAACTTGATTTTGTCATACAGGTGTTGTACAGGACATGTAGTCTTTTTATTGTCATGTGGGCCTTATGCCCAAATGTCAAAAATATAAAGGAAACTCTGTCAGATTTCTGGTAGAAATTGATTTCTATATATTTGAGTATGCATTGATGTAAATACACATATTTGGTATGTCATTTTTGCATGGTTAAGCTTGTATAAGGTTTCCTAATGGTAATCTTCTATGCCAATCACATGCCAAGGATTGAGGTGTGACAATAAAGAATCGAAAAATGCTTAAAGATATGATGTATCATAGGGACAGAGAAATTCGCATCAAGAAATACACAAGTTGACAAATAGAAAATTTCATGTATTACATTCTCTTAACAAATTTACAAGACCAATGAGTAATTATGCAAGGAAATCCACATGCATAAATCAATAAAGAATCGAAAAATGCTTTCATTTAATTGTAACATAATGCATCAAATTTCTTATTTGTTTTCTTTTTTTTTCAGAACTAATTTGGTGCAAACTATAGATTAATAAAAACAATATCCAAAAGTATATAGTTAAATTGTATCATAAAAATGAATTTAAAGGGAAATCTTCTTCTTTTTATCCAAACCAAAAGAATTTCATATTAACAATGTGTTATAAAAGTAAAACAAAAGCCTTAAAGAAACAGATGAAAAGAACTTCGAAGATCGAAAAGTGAAATTGCTCCGTACACCATGTTTAGAGTTGTTTTAGAGCTTCCAATGCTTCGTTTTCTCTCCAGAATGATGGTGATTCTTTCTATATGGAGTCTTAGACAACATTGGAGACCCAAACCTTATATTATGTAATGATTCTTGGCCTATCACCGAGATATCTAAATAATTTATTTATTAGGAGATAAATGAACTTTTCTTAAAGATAATAAACTTTATCTTAAGATAATGTACTTTATCTTAAAGCAATTATAAATCCCTTAACTTAAGAATATAATATTGGCCATATCTAGTGGAGATATATCTCACATTATTTTGGAAATATTTCTCACATTCTCCTATTTGGCCAATATATATACCAGGATTTGCCAAAATATGAAATAAATACATGAATCATAGCGTTAATTCCTCTTATAATGAGTATTACCTCCCATGTATCACATTGCATTTGCATCTTAATATTAGTCCAAAATACTAAATGAATAAATCCTATATTTATTCTAGGTCTAAATTTTATTGACATTTTTCAAACAAAAATATGCATATAAAACAAAATGAGAAAAATCATAACTGAGATAGAGTTTTATTAAAATAACATTGTCTCATACAATCAAATCAAACTAAAGGGCTAAGACCTATATGTTCTACAAGATCCTTAAACCTAAATGATGGCATGCCTTTTGTCAAAGGATCTACTATCATCAATTCAGTGTTAATGTGCTCAATAACTACTAATTTATTCTTAACATGCTCTCTAATAGCTAAGTACTTAATGTCGATATATTTATTTCGACTACCACTCTTATTATTCTTAGCTATAAAGAATGCAACTGAATTGTCACAAAATATCTTTAATGGACTAGATACAAAATCAACAACTCTAAGCCCAGAAATGAAACTCTTTATCCATACACCATGCGATGTAGCCTCAAAATAAGAGACAAACTCAGCTTCCATAGTGGAAGTAGTTGTTAAAGTCTGCTTTGCACTCCTTCGTGGTACAACTCCACTGGCAAACATGAAAATGTATCCAAATGTTGATTTACATGAATTAATGTAGTTAGCAAAGTCTGAATCTGAATAACTAATTACTTTTAGGTTATCCGTTCGTCTGTACATAAGCATGTAGTCCTTCATCCCTTGAAGGTATCTCAAAACTTTCTTAGCAGCTCTCCAATGGTCCATACTTGGATTACTCTAATATATTTTCAACATATCAACAACAAATGCTATGTCAGGTCTGGTGTAGACTTGAGCATACATTATACTACTAACAACTAAAGCATAAGGGATGTTCTTCATTTACTTCCTTTCAAAATCATTCCTGGGACATTGGTTCAAATTGAACTTATCCTCCTTAACAATGGAAGCAACACTTGGTGAACAATCTTTCATCTGAAATCTCTCTAAAATATTATTGATATAGGTTTCCTGTGACAGACCCAAAATACCTCTATATCCGTCTCTAAAAATCTTTGTACCAATGACATAAGAAGCATCACCCATATCCTTCATATCAAAGTTTTTAAAGAGAAATTGTTTCACCTCATGCAATAAACCTTTATCATTAATTGCAAGCAAAATATCATCCACATATAGAATTAAGAAACAAATTTTACTCCCACTAACCTTGTGGTATATACATTAATCCATAATATTCTCTTCAAAATCAAAAAAGGAGATCACATCATGGAATTTCAAATATCATTGATAGGAAGCACGTTTCAATCCGTAAATAAATTTCTTAAGCTTGCATACCAAATGCTCACCTTGACTAGAAGAGAATCCTTCAGGTTGTTTCATCTATACCTCTTTCTCTAGTTCCCCATTGAGGAAATCCATTCTTACATCCATTTGATGTAACTTTAAATTTAAGTGTGCAACTAAAGCCACAATAATGCAAAAAGAATCTGTTGACATCGAATTTTGGTTATGCTCCAAACTTTGGCCAATGAGGGGATTCTCCATGATCTCTAGCGTATGTCCGATTTAGATATAATAGAACAACAAAGTAAGACAAAGGTGAAGGGAAGAGCGGAGAAGGAGACACCGGGCTTAACGTGGTTTGGCCAAATCTGGGTGGCATCAGACTCTACGTCCATGACAGAGATTTTTATTGATGTGAAGTGATTTACAGAGTTTCTGCTTACAAGATTGCCCTTTCTCTCTTCTTTCTAATAATGTAAGCCTATTTATAAAGGAAGGAGGGGTTACATGCAGTAATTACAAGCTACAATTGTGTTATATCAAGCAATAAATGGGAAAAGACAACAAAAAAAGGGCTATAATCTGGCTATTGCAGAAAGTAAGCTTTGAACGGTCCCCCTAGGCTGACAGTGGACTTACGTCTGCTGCTTGATGTTCCGAACAGGAAAGTCTGTGCCTGGAGGCATTGCGAGTTCTGTTGTAGCGAGCTAAGTGTCGTTGTAGCGAGAAGGTGATCTTGAGCGAAGCTGCTAGTCGCTTTGAAGATCTGGTCTTGTAATTTCTTCGCTGGTCTGCCCCTCGTGGGGGAGGTTGTTTCATGGGATGTATCCAAACCTCCTCGCAGCGTCGTTATGATGCAACGAGCGAGGCAAGGCTTGGCACTCGGAATTGCTTTTATTGGTGCTGCTCACTGGAGTGTGGGACTTGGTCTTCGTTGTACTCGAGGGCTCGTCCGTACGAGGCTAATTTCTATATACAACATAAGCCCCCCAACTCTCGGTGTGCTTCACGGATCGGGAGTTGCATATTTTCGAGGCTTGATTCGTATCTTTAGCCAATGTCCTTCTTTGATCGAAGTGTTATGTCAAATGTCTTTTCGTTCTGCTTTAGGCCATACCTTTCTTTGTTTGCCATTTTTGGCTATAGGCGTGGCATTACCGCTTGTTTCAGGCCATTGGATGAAGATCAGATCAGATTTTCTCTGGATTCTTCAAAGGCTTAACCGGGTCTATTTATAGCTTGGGGCACTCTTTTCTTTCATCCCAGAGAAACTTCGATGAAGGAGACTAAAGAGCCATTATTTTCTAGGTGTCTTGGCTTCCAATGAAGCTTGGTCAGACATGGATGGCCTGTTACAGAGTGGCGGGAGACATAGATAGCTTGTTACACGTGGTTCCACCGCAGGATTTGCCAAACGTGCTCCTGGGGGATCTTGTGTTGACTTCAGGCCACCTCCTCTGGCTATTGCTTGTAATGCAGCACCACGGCCAGGTGGCTACGACTTTTTGATTTGCCCTTGGCCTGGCTCAGGGAGACACGCCAGAAGGAATAAGCAGGAGGAGCTAGGAGTTAACGTCCTTCCTACAAGTGTGAGCTCGGTATCCGTCTTTTCATTCTAGCCGGAATGGTCATGCCAGGTCGCAAAGCTTTTTGCCATTATTTCTGCACTTCTTTCTTTGATGTAATTTTGCCTTGTTTGGATAAGGCCTTCTGCTGCATGAGTCTTTCCTCCTTTCGAATACTTGTAACTGGATGCTCCACGCATCACTGTATGTAAACTTATGATAATTAATGAAGCTTCTCTTTTTTCCAATCGGCTGTGTTTTGCTTTTATGACTGCTTAATTTGTGATGAATGCAAGAGAGAGGTTGTAAGGGAGCTGTGAAATCCTATTGCCCTGAGCGAATGATTAATTTGTTAATTCTTTATGCTCCAGCGAGAGCTTCAGCGAGAGTTACGCTAGCGTCGAGTGCTTTTTAGTGCCTCCGCACCTCATTAGGCACGAAGCCACACTAATTGAATGAGTATGTTTTGAGCATCTCCATGCCTCAGTGAGCTCGCAACTCAACTAGTTAAGCGAGTTTATTTTAAATGTCTCCACGTCTCAGCAGGCCCAAACCTATGCTGGACAAATGAATTTATTTTAAACGTCTCCATGTCTCAGCGAGCCACAGCTCAATTGGTTAAGTGAGTTTATTTTGAACGTCTCCATGTCTCAGTGAGCCCGCAACTCAATTGGTTAAGTGAGTTTATTTTGAACGTCTCCACATCTCAGCGAGCCTGCAGCTCAACTGGTTAAGTGAGTTTATTTTGAACGTCTCCACATCTTAGCGAGCTCACAGCTCAATTAGTTAAGTGAGTTTATTTTGAACATCTCCAGATCTCAGCGAGCCCGTAGCTTAACTGGTTAAGTGTTCATCAATTATTCTTCGAAACGAGCTCCAGGGGGCCTCAACCAGACCAAAGTTCGTAGTTGGTAGAGGGATCCTTCGTGAAGTTCTGGGAGATTGGCTGCACAAGAGCTGCGGACTTTGTAAATACTTAAAGGTAAGGAAGAAGAAACTGTCATCATGTAGATTAGCAAACAACTTTTAACAGAATAGTCATATTCACATTCAACCCAAAAATTCTTAAAATACAATGTCAATGTATAATTCAGATTGAGCCCCCCAGTTCCTGGTTGGCATTTTGTTGAGATGGTTGGGGGTGCTGTCTCAAGGGTCACACCACGTATTTCTTTAAGTGTCCCTTTCTGATTAAATCTTCGATTACCTCCCTCAGGGCTTGACAATTTGATGTGCCATGACCGGCCTCGCTATGAAAGGCATAAAACTCTTCCTGGTTTCTCCTCCTGTAAGGGATATTAGAGGGTGGGGGTACCCCGAAATCTTCCTTGTCCCTTTTTGTCATAAAGACCCTATCTTGAGAATCTGACAGGATGCTGAATTGTTCATAGCGATTAGGATACTGGGGTCGTCCACCCTTAGGCCTTTTAGGCTTGTTGGCCGTTCGCTCGGTGGAAAGGTCACCTTGATCCACGTCGTTCCTTCGCTTGTCGCGAGAGGAGTTGGCCTTTTCATCCTTCTTATCAGGCTTTTCAGAGCCGAAAGTCTCCTCCCATTTGATTTGCTTAACAGCTCATTCGTAAAACTCTGTGAGGTCCTTCACTGGGGATTTATACAGATTCTTGTATAGCTTTCCATCTTTGCGAAGTCCTGCGGAGATGGTGGCCAGCATGGTTTCTTTGGACGGATTTTCTACCGAATTAGCTTCAAGTCTGAATCTAGCGATGTAATCCTTCAGCGATTCCTGTTTACATTGAAAGACCATAGCGAGGTGACAAGGGGGGACAAGCTGCCTCTTCAGTGCCAGGTACTGGCTGATGAATTTTTGTTGAAAGTCTTCCCAACTACCAATTAAGCGAGTCAGGAGGCTCCTGAACCAAGTCTAAGGCACGCCCCCCAATATGACTGGAAAAACCTGACACTTAATAAGGGGATCGGTTGTCTGTAGACCCATCTAAACATTGAATGCGTCTAGATGGTCATATGGGTCAGAATCCCTATTGTACAACAGGATTGTGGGGACTTTAAATTTGAGGGGGAGAGCTCGAGCTTCGATCTCCTCAGAAAGTGGCGATCGCTCCTCACAACGAGATCGATCACCCTTAGCTTGGAGGTGTTCTTCTAGTCGAGTCATCTTTTGAAACAGTTTCCTAATTAACAGGTCCTGCTCCTTGAAGGGTCGGTTGAGCGACTACTGGACACTTTGGTCTCTGACGTTTTGAGGCTCACGACTCGCGGTCTACTCCCGCAAGCAATGAACTGGGGTACTGCCCTGGTTTGGATGGCCTGGGCGTTGGGTTTCAGCTTGTTTCTACACATTCTGTGCCAATTATGTGACTGCTTTAGTTAGTTCTCCCATCATACGCTTAAGTTTCTCCTGATGTTGGAGCCAAGTCTTTGGTCTGTCGACGCCATCAGTGGTGAGAACTGGTTGCACCGAACTAGTTGGAGGGATGCCAATAGCTGCTCTGATGATAGGAGTAGTAGACGAGTCTGTTGTCGACACATGGCCATCCGAAGGATGGGGGCGCATATTCAAGGCTCTGGTGACTCTTCCCTTGGTCATTGCAGCAGGAATGAACCAGAATAGATGAGATCCCCACAGATGGTGCCAAAATGTTGACGTCGAATTTCGATTATGCTCCAAACACCGGCCAATGAGGGGATTCTCCGGGATCTCTAGCCTATGTCTGGTTTAGATATAGTGGAACAGCAAAGTAAGACAAAGGTGAAGGGAAGAGCAGAGAAGGAGACGCCGGGCTTAACGTGGTTCGGCCAAATTCAGGCGGCATCGGACTCTATGTCCATGACGGAGATTTTTATTAATGTGAAGTGATTGCAGAGTTTCTGCTTACAAGATTGTCCTCTCTCTCTTCTTTCTAACAATGTAAGCCTATTTATAGAGGAAGGAGGGGTTACATGCATTAATTACAAGCTACAATTGTGTTATATCAAGCAATAAACGGGAAAAGACAGCAAAAAAAAGGCTATAATTTGGCTATTACAGAAAGTAGGCCGCTGAACGGTCCCCTTAGGCTGATGGTGGACTTACCTCTACTGCTTGATATTCTGAACAGGGAAGTCTGTGCCTAGAGGCATTGCAGGTTCTGCTGTAGCGAGCTAAGTATCGCTGTAGCGAGAAGGCAATCTTAAGCAGAGCTACTAGTTGCTTTGAAGATCTGGTCTTGTAATTTCTTTGCTGGTCCGTCCCTCGTGGGGGAGGTTGTTTCGCGAGATGTATCAGAACCTCCTTGTAGCGTCGTTGTGATGCGACGAGCGAGGCAGGGCTTGGCACTTGGAATTGCTTTTGCTGTTTCCACTCACTGGAGCGTGGGACTTGATCTTCGTTGTACTTGAGGGCTCGTCCTTGCGAGGCTAATTTCTGTATACAACAGAATCTTTATTAGATACAGGAGAAAAGGTCTCTCTGTAGTCAATTCCTTCCTTTTAAGTAAATTCTTTGGCGACGAGTCTTACTTTATATCTCTCAATGTTGCCCAATGAGTCTTTCTTTGTCTTAAAAACCTATTTATATCCAATGGCCTTAGCTCCATTAAACAACTCAACAAGACCCTAAACTCTATTAGATGCCATAGAATTCATCTCATTCTTTATTACATCAAATCATAAATTAGATTTTTTGCAGTTTATGACTTGTGAAAACGTTGTAGGATTATTCTTAACTCCAAAATCATTGTCTAATTCTCATTGTCTAATTCTTGTAGATATAGGATATAGTCTTCTAGAATAGTTGATCTCCTATCTCTTTTTGTAAGAGAAAATTTACAAGACAAAAAGGTTGTTTTATTAAGATATCACATCACATAATTTAATTTATTGATAAAATTTATTATCATTAATTATTTATATTTTACTG